>JAHHZJ010001418.1:0-59450 GCA_021437245.1 Aegilops speltoides | reverse complement strand
CTAGAGGGGGGGTGATTAGACTACTTGACAACTTAAAAATTTAGCCTTTTGATTAAGACAAGTTTTAGCAAGTTCACAATGATGAGCAAGTCAAGTATCACCCTACACATGCAATTCTAGAGTAGTGGCAGCGGAAAGTAAATTGCACATGTAGTAAATAAGAGGTGGAGAAGAGCAAACGCAATTTGGAGACACGGAGATTTTTCTCGTGGTTCCGTAGGTGGTGCTATCATCAATCCATGTTGATGGAGACTTCAACCCACGGAGGGTAACGGCCATGCGAGAGTCCACGGAGGGCTCCACCCACGAAGGGTCCACGAAGAAGCAACCTTGTCTATGCCATCATGGCTCACGCCCACGGAGGACTAGCCTTACTGGGTAGATCTTCACGAAGTAGGCGATCTCCTTGCCCTTACAAACTTCTTGGTTCAACTCCACATCTTGACGGAGGCTCCCAAGCGACACCCAACTAATCTAGGAGGCACCACCTCCAAAAGGTAATAGATGGTGTTGGTGATGATGAACTCCTTGCTCTTGTGCTTCAAATGATAATCTCCCCAACACTCAACTCTCCTCACTGATTTGGCTGTGGTGGAAGAAAGGATTGAGTGGAAAGCAACTTGGGAAGGCTAGAAATCAAGTTTCATATGGTGGGAGTGGAGCAACTTGATCTCAACACAAGGGTAGGTAGTTTTCTTCTCGTAAATGTAAGGTAGGAGTGGTAGTTCTTTCGATGGCTCTCCATGAATGAAGAGGAGGTGGAGGGTATTTATAGCTCTCCACACAAAATCCAACTGCTACACACATTTGACCAATCTCGGTCGTAATCGGTTGACAACTCGGTGAGACCGAAAGTTCAAATCTTGTGAACGTTGGGATTTTCGTGGATGAAAATACAATCTTGCTAGTCCGATTCTTCCAAAGTCTAGGGTTTGCCATTCTCGGTGGGACCGATTTCTCATCTCGGTGACACCGATTTGAGTACGTATGTTATGAAGGTTGGCAACACCAATTTCGTATGACCGAGTTTGGAATCGGAAAATCCAAATTTCTAGGGTTTGGGTATATGGCTGAGGTGGTTCATCTCGGTGGCTGAGTTTATGGAATCGGTGGGACCGAGATTACTTATGAGTATATGTTGGAATGAAAGATTGCTGATAGTTTGAGAGATAAATCACTAAGCACTTTTGAGCAACCAGATCATCATCATAACCTCATCCCTTTAATAGTATTGGCTTTCCTATGGACTCAATGTGATCTTGGATCACTAAACCAAAAATGGAGTCTTGAGCTTTTGCCAATGTTTTCCTTAGCATTTTGAGGGGTCCACATCATCACCATTGCCATACCCATATCACCGAACTTTCTGAAATATTCTCAAGAAACAATTAGTTCAATGATATATATGTTGTTATTAATTACCAAAACCACCCGGGGATTAGTTGCACTTTCAATCTCCCCCTTTTTGGTAATTGATGACAACATATAGATCAAAGCTTCGACAAGAGATATAATCAATGAATAATATCGTCGCTTTGAGAAGTATGTGATAAGCAAGAGCTCCCTAAATTTGTGCATTATTTAAGATTTATGCTTGAATGCAAATGCACAATCGATTAGGATCATGGGTCACTCTTCCATGTCACATACATCTTGGTGGAGCGCACAAAATGATAAGAATGAATAGCATGCACCCAATCACCAAGACATGAGTAAATGATCATACAAGATATGGATAGAATATGATAAGCATTAGGCACACATTAAGCATAGTATGATCAAGCACTCATCAAAGATAGAGCAAACGTAGTATCAAACACACAAAATGTCTCGAAAACTCAAAACTATCTCAAGGAAAACCGCAAACGAAAGAGCAAAACGAGCACTCTCTCTCGAAGTCCTATGATCTATACACTTTCTCCCCTTTGGCAACAAGTTACCAAAAGTTCGAAAGGTATAGAGCTAAGCGCCACTAGGGACTCTCGCCGGCGGCTCCTGCTCAAGATGGAGTGGAGATAGCTGCATCCGCAAAGGCTTCGCCGAGGTCTGTGGAGCTGGAGGAGTAAACACCGAGCTGGAACTCGAACCGATGGAGCTGTAGGAGGTGCCGATGTAGTAGCCTCGGGTCTGCCACATCGAATAGCAAATGATCCGGGCTTTGTGGGCACTATAGCAGGCTGCTCGTAGTCATCCTCGACTAGATCATCTTCCATCTCCTTCATGAGCTCGACTTCTCCTCTTCGCTTCCTCGATGTCCGCCTCAAGCTTGTTGACGGTAACCTGCACTTCACCACTTTGACGCCCGAGCATGGAACTTGTCTTCAACTATCCTCTCAAGACTCTCCCGAGACTGCACTATGCTTGCCAGCGTAGTTCAATCCTCCGGTAGCTTCAAGAAGTTGTTCTCCAACGCTCTTGGCTTTGCTGCTGCCGCTTCCTTCTCGCCTTTAGCTTGTTTGGCAGCTTCACTTAGCGTGTCCTTCAACAGATGTGGGAGCATCCTCACCCTCACAACTTCATTATCTTCATGTTCAGCTGCAAAGTGGCAAGTGGGGTCTATCCAACAAGTAGGTGCCCGTACAAACTTGGCATTGATGAGCATCCAATGTGCGGGCAAACCCACATGACCTCTTCTCGGTCTGTCATTGTCCTCTTGATAGTCTCTACTATCGTGTCCATCACCTTAAAAGGTGTCTTCGATCCGTAAAATGCAGCATGTTGATAGAATAGCCTCTTATCATGCGATGGTCTCCCGACTTGGGCATCAAAGTATGCCTCGTAATGGTGTTAGTGGTTGGGAGACCTGCTCAAGATGATATACGATCCAAGCTTCCATATCTCAACATCCTTGTCGTACCTCATTGTACATGTTCCTCATAGACTCGTGATTCTTCTTTGAATGCCATAAACATCAACATCATCATCTCTTGATGCTGAGCATTTAGCAGTTCAGCCCACTCTTCAACTGCTGAAGAGAATCTCTAGCCTTCACCATCCATACAATTCGCCATCCGATAGAAATGTGCTATGGCATAGAACCGCATGATCATCTCATCATTCCAAGCAACGGCCGACCAACGAACTCGCAACTCCACATGCAAGTGAAGCTCTCATGCACATGTGGGAAGTAGTCTCTGTGTTTTCACTGCCGATGTATTTCCAAATAACATACCTAGTGTCAAGAATAATGGGCTTCTTGTCCATGAGCACTGCCTCATAGAAATCTTGTTGCTCTCTCGTGTGGAACCTTGAGTCAACAGCTGTCCTTCTCCCGGTGGCATATGGATCAACTTGCTCCATAGCCCGAGACCTTTGTCCTTCCTTTCCTTCATATTTTCAGCTCGAGGATGAGCATCATTATGAATCGGCGCTTCATTCGAGCTTCAAGAATACATGTGCCTCTTCATCTCGACTCACCGGTGGCACATTGTCCTTCTTCTTCTCAAGGTGAATGTTCTCACTGCTTTTTTGGCTTGGCAGCAGGTTTGGCTTGGGCTGCCTTTTGCTGGAGCCGATGGCTTAGATTTAGTGGGTGCTCCCGCCTCGATGGCATCTCCCATCAACTTAGGCTTCGAGGAGGTCGGGTGCTTCTCATCGTAATCATCATCACCTTCATCATGAACTAACCTCTTCCTCTTGGAAGTTTTTTTATCTTGCTGGAGGTTTCTTCTTCCATGCTCAGCTTTCTTTGCAACTGTGGACTTCTTCACTTTGTCGGTGCCTTTCTTTGTATGTTGCCCTTGATAGTCCTTGGCAACCACTTTCCTCTTAGGCTTGATGTAATCTCCTCCTCAAGAACAAAGTCGTAATCCTCCTCATCGTAATTCCTCTTCTTCCCGGCCCTAGTGGCAGCCGCAGTAATCCACTTGGGGTGCTCCTCTCTCCATCATCGTAAAACTGCTTGCTTCAGACTTGTGACCGCCTCGAATCTCAACCGGTGATTCAGACTGCTCGCCGCTGTCACTTGCATCGTATATGACCGACAACCCGTGAATAGAATAGGTATAGGCGTATAGAAGAGTTATCACAAACTGCGTAAGATTTTGCAAAATGAATGAGTTCAAACTTCAGTTTTAGGTTTTCATGTAATGCATTTCGGTCCACCGAGTCTAAAATTCGTGAATCCAAGTGCCTAAATGTAACCATTCACACCACTTTCGTTGGACCGAAATGGGTTTCGTCCGCCGAGAGTACTAGGGTTTCACTAAATCCTCATTTCGTCTTACCGATTTGCACAACTCTGTTGGACCGAAAAGTGCAAAGGCAATGGCTGTGAGGCCTAATCGGTCAGTCCGAGAATGTAGAATCGGTCACACCGAGATGTGTTCATGGAAACCTAACCCTAAAATTTTTACTCGAATTTTGTTCTAAGATCTAATCTGCTGGATAGGAAGATTTCAAACTTGGCAAGAAGCTAGGCAAAACCTATTATAACGCCCTCGATGCGGCTATATCTCCCACGTGTCGAAGCACGACTTAGAGGCATAACCGCATTGAAAGCAATGTCGCAAGTGAGGTAATCTTCACACAACCCATGTAATACATAAGGGAAAAAGATACATAGTTGGCTTACAATCGCCACTTCACACAATTACATGAATAAAGCATTACATCATCCAGATACAATCAAGGTCCGACTACGGAACCAAAATAAAAGAAGAACCCCAAATGCATAAAGGACCTCGATCGACCCCAACTGGGCTCCACTATCGATCAACCAAACGAAACAACACAATGAACAAGATCTTCATCGAGCTCCTCCTTGAGCTTGGTTGCGCCACCGCCGGTAACATAGGCACCGCAAACTGGTTTTGAAGTATCCGTGAGTCACGAGGATCAGAATCTCGCACCCGCGAGATCAAGACTATTTAAGCTTATGGGTAAGGTAAAGGCATGAGGTGGAGCTGCAGCAAGTTTACTCAGCATATACGGAGGCTAACATACGCAAATGAGAGCGAGAAGAGAAGGCAAAGCACGGTCGATAAGAGTATGATCAAGAAGTGATCCTATAGCAACCTACGCCAAGCATAACTCCAACATCAGAGTTCACTTCCTGACTCACGAAAGAGACCATCACGGTAACACACACGGTTGATGTATTTTAAATAAGGTCAACTTCAGGTTTTCTACAACCGACATTAACAAATTCCCATCTGCCACATAACCGCGGCACGGCTCTCGAAAGTTTATACCTCGCAGGGTGTCCCAACTTAGCCCATGACAAGCTCTCGCGATCATCGGCGAATAGACCTTCACCCAGACACTCCGATCGACTCGTATCCCGCACATCAAGACATTTCGACAATGGTAAAACAAGACCAGCAAAGCCACCACCAGCCGACAAATCCCGATAGGAGCTGCACATATCTCGCTCGTGGCACACCGGATGAGCAAGACGCTGGTTGGCATAGACCCTGGTTGCCTGTGGGGCGCCGGACATCGCCAAGTTGGACCAACACTGAAGGAGCACCGCCCGGGGTTAAATAAAGATGACCCTCGGCTCCTAAACCCAAGGGAAAAAAAGGCTAGGTGAGGCAAATGGTAAAAGGCAATGTTGGGCCTTGCGGACAAGTTTTATTCAAAGCGAACCGTCGGGGGTCCCATAAATCACCCGACCGCGTTAGGGACGCAAAACCGGGAACATAACACCGTATGACGGAAACTAGGGCGGCAAGAGTGGAACAAAACACTGTGCATAAGGCCGAGCCTTCCACCCTTTACCAAGTATATAGATGCATTAATAATATAAGAGATATTGTGATATCCCAACAAGTAACCATGTTCCAACAAGGAACAACATCTCCATGTTCCAACAAGGAACAAACTTCAATCTTCACCTGCAACTAACAACGCTATAAGAGGGGCTGAGCAAAGCGGTAACATAGCCAAACAACGGTTTGCTAGGAATGGTGTCAAAGGTTAGAGGTTCATGGCATTTTGGGAGGCTGACAAGCACAAGGTAGGCATCGTAGCATTGGCATAGCAAAAGAGCGAGCAAACTAGCATAGCAAAGATAGTAGTGATTTCGAGGGTATGATCATCTTGCCTGAAATCCCGCAAGGAAGAAGAACGAGTCCATGAAGAAGACAAACGGACGTAGACGAACGAATCCTCACAACTCCGGAACGGAACCGAGGCTAACGAGAGAAACAACCCGGAAAGAAACAAACAACATAGTAAACAACCATCACATAAAACATGGCATGATGCGCAAGCAAGTATGATGCATGTCCGGTTTAATGAGGCATGGCATGGCATGGCAAAGTGCACAAGCAATCCTACAACTTAAGTGGAGCTCAATATGCAACGGTGCATATTGATGAAACACCACGACAAGTTATTTAGTTCGATCTCGTTTATGTACCCAACAATATTAAATGTTGTTAAACATGGCAAGGGGTGAAGCAAATGAAAGCTACCTATCTAGGCAAGTTTAAATGAGGCCGGAACAACAAACAACAAGTCCGGAAAGTCCCCATGTGCATATTTATAGATTAGGTACTGTTCTGCCCTAAACACAATTTTAGAGTTGTTAAACAGGAAAATAAAGTGGACCATGTTAATCTAGGCATTTTTCCACCCCAAATACATATAAAGTTTGTTAAATTCGGAGTTACGGTTAAATAGTTATGAAATAAATCATTTTAACATGGCAATTGAGCAAATTTGAACAAACATCATTTTAAACATTTTAAACATGGATGAAAGTGGATATTATGAAACTAGATGAAAAACTAAGCATTTTACACATATAAATTATTTTAATCCGATGCACGGTTGAAGAGTTATTAAATGCATGAAGATGGAGGGCCAATCTGTAAAACTGCAGACTCTGGATAATAGAAAAATCCGCAGAACGGGAAAAAAAATGACATGGGCCGAAACTGGGCTAGCCCAACATGCACAGAAGAGGAGGCTGGGCGCTGCTCACCATGGGCCATGGCCCGTTCGGTGGAGGTGGCTGGGGGGGCGCGGCCGGGCCGGAGGAGGAGGCCGGGCCGCCTGGCTGACCGGATGCAGGGCCGGGGCCCACGTGGCCGGCTGGGGAGTCGTCCTCCTCCCGATCCCGCCTGGATCGGGGAGGCCGGTCGACGGCGGCGGCCGATGGGGCTCCGGCGAGCCCCCAAGGACGGCGGAAGGCGCAGGAGGGCGGATCCGCCTTGGCGCCCGGATCCAGCCGGGCTTCGGGCGGTGGCGCGATCGCTCGGCGGCGACGCCGCTGGGCGGCGGGACGGCAAGGCACGGCGCTCAATGGGCGGAGACGCGGCGAGCAGATCCGAGAGGCGGCGATTAAGACGACGAGGGCAACGGGAGGCGCGAGGGGCGAGGGCGTGGCTGGCGCGCGGGCGGCGAAGCGTGTTCGGCGACGCGGGCCGGCGGAGGTGGCGCGGCGAAGCGGGAGGTCGCCGGCGGCGACGGGCGCGGCGGAGCCGGGCGAAGGGAGCAGCCGCGACGCAGCGCTGGAGGCCAAGCGGCGGCGCTGGGCGGGCCGCAGGACAGTGGCGACGGGATTGGGTTCGGGCGGCGTGACGATGACGCGGCACGATATGATTGGACGGAGGGACGGGCGGCCGGATATGTCCGGCCACGCGGACGCTGGCCCAACAAGCGGAGAGAGGGGAGTTTTAGGGTTTCATCCGTGAAAATTTCGGGGGAGGTGCAAATATATAGGTAGAGGGAGCTAGGAGAGTCCAAATGAGGAGCGGTTTTCGGCCACGCGATCGTGATCGAACGACCGAGAGCATGGAGAGGAGTTTGGTGGGTTTTGAGCCACTTTGGAAGGGGTGTTGGGCTGCAACAAAAGAGGGCTTTACGGTTCCTTGCTAACTGTTGAGTATCAAACGACCTCCAAATGGCACGAAACTTGACAGGCGGTCTACCGGTGCTATACCAAGGCCGCTTGGCAAACCTTGGGCCATTCCGAGAAAGTTTAATACCCGCACACGAAAAGAGAGAAGAGGGGACACCGGATGACATAGGAGCGCCGGATTGCAAAACGGACAACGGGGAAAAAGCTCGGATGAATGAGACGAACACGTATGCAAAATGAAATGCACATGGTGACATGATGAAATGCAAATGATGACATGGCAAATGCAACACGCAGGCAAATGACATGGCAACGACGGCGTAATAATCGCGTACATCTGGGCGATCGGATCCGGGCGCTATAACACTCCACCACTTATTTAAAGGATCTCGTCCCGAGATCTAGGATGGCACCGGAGGGAAAACGGAAGAGAAAGAGAAGAAGTAAAACTAAGTTGCTTCTTTGACGAACGAGTGAAACCAAGAACCTTGAGAGGTTGAGCAATTTAAAAGAAAGAGTACAACAGAGATGAACGATATTGCAAACAATCCGTTAGAAAAGAGGAACAAGGAGTATTACGAGAACTTGAAGATTGCAAAGACATGAATCAAGTGTTTAATGGTCAAGATAGAATTCGAAACCACTCCGGTTAAAACGAGATGAGAGAGGAAGAGGATTGAAATAATTTGGGCAGCACTCCGACTGTAAATGGAAGGAATTGAACATGAACTTGACAAGATGAGAGGATACATGATGAAAACAACAACACACCGCCTCCGAATTGAAAGAATGGCACAAGGGTAAGAAAGATTTTGACAGCCCTCCAAAGAGAAAAGAGAAGAAAACTTGATGAGATGAAAAGATATTGAAGAGATGATACAACACCGTTAAATGGATAAGAATGAAAAGAACACGATGCTCACAATTCGAGATGATGAGTGAAAAGAGCAACATCACAATGCCTTCGAAGAAAGAATAGAAGATGAATCATTGAAATAATGAATGGTGAAGAAAATGACATCTTCTCGCCACAAGTGAACTTGGCAAGCATCCTTCCAAGAAGGTTATAACGGGTTGTTGGGAAAACCAACAACAAAATGAATAAGCTTGTAGTGGGCTTATGGAAAACATCTCAAGATTATGAGGTGACAACCGGCCACTAACGGAAACAATTGCTTGCTTGAGATTAACGAAGAGATGAAAACTTGTTCCATCAAGATGGAAAAGAGATAACTTGGGTCATTAATAAGCACCAAAATAGCAACATTCCTTAGAGAAGGTTTTCGGTGAAATATAACCCAAGATAACTCCAATGAAGAGACTGATGGATTTAAAATACCTCATTCTTGACAACAATATGAATCATGAAACATGAATGTAAATTATCAATAATGACATAATACCACCTCCAAAATATGGTAGAAAGAATTGCACTCCGAAATGCAAGAAGAAGAATACTTGAACTTCTCAAAACAAAAACATGTGTTGAAAACCATGTTTAATTTTTGAGTATAGCTTGGCGGGTCATAACTTTGAGAGAAAACTTGAAGAACAAATCGAGAATGAAAGGAATCCTTGACAAAGCACCATGTATAGCCTCAATGAAGAACTCCGGTAAACAAAAGGGTGATAGAAAGAAAGAGAAGTTGAAAACACAAGGTGAAGCCTTGCAATGATTTAGATGGAGCTTCGTGATGAGATAATGCGGAAAACTTGGAACTCCGGAAAAGAAGGATGAGCAATAGAAACCAAGAATTTATTCCTCCTGAACAAACTCCGAATGAAAGGATTAATCACTTGGATGAAACAAGAATAAGAATTATGTTATGCGTATCCTTCACCAATTTAAATTGATGACAAGCAACGGATTTGGCATACTACTTATTCCCATCGAAAAAGGATAAAGAAAGATATATCAAAACTTGAGAAGGTCTTCAACATACCACCGGTAGGATTGGAACAACAAATGAATTGATATGATAAACAAGGAAGAGAGATCTTGAACGAACCACCGTAAGAATTGAAATTGAACGTAGCAAATGCACAACACCGGGAAGAATTGCAAAATGAATGAAGACACTTGAGGGAATTTAGATACATGAGAATGAAGAGACCAAGAACTAATTAGAGGTTATTTGAACGATGCACCGGAAACCTTTGAGAACGAGAGCTGAAAGCTGAGAATGAATAATACTGAGATGATGGGCTTCAAAGAATGAAACTGAAAAGACTCCTAAAATGCTCCGGATGGGTGAAAAAGATTCTCACAATCGAAAACAATTATGAGAGGATGGCAACAAGCTATCACCATGAATCTTGAAGAGAATAGAGCAAGATTAAAGAGAAACTCTTCTTCGGTCTTCAAATGATGAGAATGACAACGGGAAACACCACCAAGAATTATTGAGGCACACTGGAAGAATCAAAGCGAAGAGGTTGAGCCAACTATGAAAAGAATTTGAAAGACCTTGGAGAAAAGCATTTGACTGATGACAAACTCATTCTTACGTCAAACTTGGAGAAGAATTTAGGATAGCTCTGGGAGAATAGAAGAGTCAGGTAAGACCCTGGAAAAAGACCTGTGGGTTAGGGCCCACTCAAAAGAACACCGTTGAAAAGATTTTAAAGAGATGTTGCACCGGTTGAATTAAATGACTTGAATGAGATAACAAACTCCAAATGGCTTGAAGGGATTAAGAATGGAAACACAAATCTTCAAGATATCTTGAGCACTCCGGAATAACAAATAGCGAGAAGAAGAATGATAATGAGGTGCACCTGTATGAGAAGACATTGAAATGAGGAAAAAGGTATGATCAACAAAACTTGACTTGAATCCACCGGAGAAGAAAAGAGAACGGAGGATGATGAACTAGTAGAACATCTTCTTGAGAACCACTGGGTAAGAACATTGACGGAAAAGAATGGAGAAACTTCCCACAAATAAAAGGATACATGATTAAGAAATCTGAGTCCTTGAAGAAAAAGGGGTGGGAGGGCGGGAAAAACAAAGGCAACTTGGAGACGGATGAAACAAACACCGTTGAGAAAACTTAGATTTGATCTTATGGATGGGAAAAATGATGGGATCATCTCAAGAGAAACACACCGTTGGAAAGGAGTTGACAAGACAACCTCAATGATCAAGAAGGATTAGTATTCACATAGAAATATGAGAACACCGTTTAGGAAAGGTATGGATTCAACATTTGACTTCGAAGCAACTCGAATACCACAAATAAAACAAAACAAAGGATTTGGCTTGCGAATAAGGCGGAACAAACATATGATAGAGATTTCGTCCAAGTTTTCGTGGTGGGGCCTACACGGGCTCAATCAGACAAAGACCATCATGTACAAGGTAGTGCACATGACATACGGAAGCGCCCCGAGTCGGCATAGCCAAGGACTCTTTAAGACACAACGAGACCATCAGAAACCAACCGTGAATAGGCGGACCACTAGACGCCGAACCCCAATTTCATATCATACATCCGTCGGAAAGATATCCTAAGAGCTACTTGAATTCCCACCTATGAAACTCCCGAAACTTTCGTTATGCAACTGTGTTGGGGATACAGGGAGCAATATATATCTCACCCAAGCTAACAATCCCTACATCCAAATGATCCATCCTTCAACACATAACCAAGAAACCTTCGAAATCGCCTACCTCAACCTTCAAAAGCATCCGTTATACGAAGTCATGGCAATACTCCCGCACTCACCTCAAGATCGGGTTAGCGGGTTATCTCACCAACAACTGCATAAAAGAGATTTCGATGTTGGCGCATTAAACTCAGTATTCCGAATCGCAACGATAAAATTATGACGACAACACCGGAGCTCAACTCCCCGACACCGCCACAACCCCTAAATGTCGAGGCACCAAGACAATGTTGTCATCATAAAACCATCGGAGCGATTCTAAGATACCCGCGTGATCCTAAAATTTTTTAGTGAAATTTGAGAAGAGAAGAGTCAAAACTCTACGCCAGATACCTCACCGTAAGGTCAAGGACCGGGAGCAAAAGAATCCTACTCCGATATATAATTCCTAAATGACTCAAAACATTTTTCTAGACACAACTCGCCACTAAAAACGATCAAGCAATGGGGCTCCTAAGGTCGGGATGGCTCGACACCAACTTATAACGCCTCGATGCGGCTATATCTCCCACGTGTCGGGCACGACTTAGAGGCATAACCGCATTGAAAGCAATGTCGCAAGTGAGGTAATCTTCACACAACCCATGTAATACATAAGGAAAAAGATACATAGTTGGCTTACAATCGCCACTTCACACAATTACATGAATAAAGCATTACATCATCCAGATACAATCAAGGTCCGACTACGGAACCAAAATAAAAGAAGAACCCCAAATGCATAAAGGACCCCGATCGACCCCAACCGGGCTCCACTATCGATCAACTAAACGAAACAACACAATGAACAAGATCTTCATCGAGCTCCTCCTTGAGCTTGGTTGCGCCACCGCCGTAAACATAGGCACCGCAAACTGGTTTTGAAGTATCCGTGAGTCACGAGGATCAAAGAATCTCGCACCATGAGATCAAGACTATTTAAGCTTATGGGTAAGGTAAAGGCATGAGGTGGAGCTGCAGCAAGCGACTAGCATATACGGAGGCTAACATACGCAAATGAGAGCGAGAAGAGAAGGCAAAGCACGGTCGATAAGAGTATGATCAAGAAGTGATCCTATAGCAACCTACGCCAAGCATAACTCCAACATCAGAGTTCACTTCCCTGACCACGGAAAGAGACCATCACGGTAACACACACGGTTGATGTATTTTAAATAAGGTCAACTTCAGTTTTCTACAACCGACATTAACAAATTCCCATCTGCCACATAACCGCGGCACGGCTCTCGAAAGTTTATACCCGCAGGGTGTCCCAACTTAGCCCATGACAAGCTCTCGCGTCATCGGCTGAATAGACCTTCACCCAGACACTCCGATCGACTCGTATCCCGGACATCAAGACATTTCGACAATGGTAAAACAAGACCAGCAAAGCCACCCGCCAGCCGACAAATCCCGATAGGAGCTGCACATATCTCGCTCGTGGCACACCGGATGAGCAAGACGTCGGTAGGCATAGACCCCGGTTGCCTGGGGGCGCCGGACATCGCCAAAGTTGGACCAACACTCAAGGAGCACCGCCCGGGGTTAAATAAAGATGACCCTCGGCTCCTAAACCCAAGGGAAAAAAAAGGCTAGGTGAGGCAAATGGTAAAAGGCAATGTTGGGCCTTGCCGGACAAGTTTTATTCAAAGCGAACCGTCAGGGGGTCCCATAAATCACCCGACCGCGTTAGGGACGCAAAACCGGGAACATAACACCGTATGACGGAAACTAGGGCGGCAAGAGTGGAACAAAACACTGCATAAGGCCGAGCCTTCCACCCTTTACCAAGTATATAGATGCATTAATAATATAAGAGATATTGTGATATCCCAACAAGTAACCATGTTCCAACAAGGAACAACATCTCCATGTTCCAACAAGGAACAAACTTCAATCTTCACCTGCAACTAACAACGCTATAAGAGGGGCTGAGCAAAGCGGTAACATAGCCAAACAACGGTTTGCTAGGAATGGTGTCAAAGGTTAGAGGTTCATGGCATTTTGGGAGGCTGACAAGCACAAGGTAGGCATCGTAGCATTGGCATAGCAAAAGAGCGAGCAAACTAGCATAGCAAAGATAGTAGTGATTTCGAGGGTATGATCATCTTGCCTGAAATCCCGCAAGGAAGAAGAACGAGTCCATGAAGAAGACAAACGGACGTAGACGAACGAATCCTCACAACTCCGGAACGGAACCGAGGCTAACGAGAGAAACAACCCGGAAAGAAACAAACAACATAGTAAACAACCATCACATAAAACATGGCATGATGCGCAAGCAAGTATGATGCATGTCCGGTTTAATGAGGCATGGCATGGCATGGCAAAGTGCACAAGCAATCCTACAACTTAAGTGGAGCTCAATATGCAACGGTGCATATTGATGAAACACCACGACAAGTTATTTAGTTCGATCTCGCTTATGTACCCAACAATATTAAATGTTGTTAAACATGGCAAGGTGAAGCAAATGAAAGCTACCTATCTAGGCAAGTTTAAATGAGGCCGGAACAACAAACAACAAGTCCGGAAAGTCCCCATGTGCATATTTATAGATTAGGTACTGTTCTGCCCTAAACACAATTTTAGAGTTGTTAAACAGGAAAATAAAGTGGACCATGTTAATCTAGGCATTTTTCCACCCCAAATACATATAAAGTTTGTTAAATTCGGAGTTACGGTTAAATAGTTATGAAATAAATCATTTTAACATGGCAATTGAGCAAATTTGAACAAACATCATTTTAAACATTTTAAACATGGATGAAAGTGGGATATTATGAAACTAGATGAAAAACTAAGCATTTTACATATATAAATTATTTTAATCCGATGCACGGTTGAAGAGTTATTAAATGCATGAAGATGGAGGGCCAATCTGTAAAACTGCAGACTCTGGATAATAGAAAAATCCGCAGAACGGGAAAAAAAATGACATGGGCCGAAACTGGGCTAGCCCAACATGCACAGAAGAGGAGGCTGGGCGCTGCTCACCATGGGCCATGGCCCGTTCGGTGGAGGTGGCTGGGCAGGGGGCGCGCTGGGCCGGAGGGGAGCTGCTGGGCCGGCCTGCTGGACCGGATGCAGGGCCGGGGCCCACGTGGCCGGCTGGGGAGTCGTCCTCCTCCCGATCCCGCCTGGATCGGGGAGGCCGGCCGACGGCGGCGCCGATGGGGCCGGCGAGCCCCAAGGACGGGCGGGAAGGCGCAGGAGGGCGGATCCGCCTTGGCGCCCGGATTCAGCCGGCTTCGGGCGGTGGCGCTGATCGCTCGGTGGCGACGCTACCGGGCGGCGGGGACG
The DNA here is from genome assembly GCA_021437245.1 of Aegilops speltoides. Classification (NCBI taxonomy): domain Eukaryota; kingdom Viridiplantae; phylum Streptophyta; class Magnoliopsida; order Poales; family Poaceae; genus Aegilops; species Aegilops speltoides. The sequence goes on along the minus strand of JAHHZJ010001418.1, from coordinate 44,686 downwards.
GCAAGGCACGGCGCCCAATGGGCGGAGACGCGCGAGCAGATCCGAGAGGCGGCGATTTAAGACGACGAGGGCAACGGGAGGCGCGAGGGGCGAGGGCGGGCTTGCGCGCGGCGGGCGAAGCGTGTTCCGGCGACGCGGGCCGGGCGGAGGTGGCGCGGCGAAGCCGGGAGGTCGCCAAGGCGACGGGCGCGGCGGAGCCGGCGAAGGGAGCAGCCAGACGCAGCGCGGAGGCTACGGGCGGCGCTGGGCGGCCGCAGGATGTGGCGGACGGGATTGGGTTCGGGCGGCGTGACGATGACGTGGCACGATATGATTGGACGGAGGGACGGGCGGCCGGATATGTCCGCCGCCGGCGGACGCTGGCCCAATGCGGAGAGAGGGAGTTTTAGGTTTCATCCGTGAAAATTTCGGGAGGTAAATATATAGGTAGAGGGAGCTAGGAGAGTCCAAATGAGGAGCGGTTGCCCACGCGATCGTGATCGAACGACCGAGAGCATGGAGAGGAGTTTGGTGGGTTTTGAGCCACTTTGAAGGGGTGTTGGGCTGCAACAAAGAGGGCTTTACGGTTCCTGCTAACTGCTGAGTATCAAACGACCTCCAAATGGCACGAAACTTGACAGCGGTTCATCGGTGCTATACCAAGGCCGCTTGGCAAACCTTGGGCCATTCCGAGAAAGTTTAATACCCGCATACCTAAAAGAGAGAAGAGGGGACACCGGATGACATAGGAGCGCCGGATTGCAAACGGACAACGGGAAAAAGCTCGATGAATGAGACGAACACGATGCAAAATGAAATGCACATGGTGACATGATGAAATGCAAATGATGACATGGCAAATGCAACACGCAGTAAATGACATGGCAACGACGGCTAATAATCGCGTATATCCGGCGATCGGATCCGGCGTTACACCTATCGTGCATTGAATCGAGGTTGAAGACGAGAGGGATGAAACTCACCCAACTTGGTGAAGTTTCACTACGGCGCAACGGCGCGATGAGATCGACCGCTGACGGCGACGGAGACCCGCAGGCGAGGGCGACAGCGACGGCGGAGACGATCCGGAGACCACGGCGACGGCAATAAGGGTTTGGGGCGAGGCGTTTGAAGGAATAATCAACGCTACTGCCCTCGGGTATATATACCTTCAGTTGTCGGTGGGACCGAAGTTGAAAACTCGTGGGACCGAGATGGTTAATCGCAAGCAGCTACTCACTTCGTCACGCCGAATTTGTAACTCGGTTTCACCGAGGTGAAAACCTAGATCAATCCAAGTAATTTCGGTCCGTCCGATTTGAGTATATTGGTTTGACCGAAAGTACTTAGAAGGTTTTGGAATTTAAGCTTTTGACGGATCGGTGGCTCCGAAAGTGCTCCTCACTCGGTCTGTCCAAAAAGACTAGATCAAAGTTTGTGATATAAGCATGAATAGAATTTGAGACAAGAAAGCATAGATAGCTAGGGAGGAACTTAGGCATTCTTGTCCATCCATTTGGTCAAAAAGAAAAATCCAAAAGACCAAGCAACAAATGGATGTCCTCAAATGGATGAAATCATGCATCCAACATGCTCACACAATAAGATAGCAAATGAAATATGTGTCAAACATGCACAAACAAAACTCTAGCAACTAGCACTCAATTTGGCGATGACTAGGTCATCTATATATGAGTATATTGACTTAGGAGTCAAATGAGAACATTTGATCATAGGTCATACTCATTGTTTAGGCACAAGTGGGGTTACCACTTTTCCATAAAGCATTAATGTGTTCACATCATTTGAAGATGCTTTAGCTCAATTCTTTAGAGCAAAGCTCCCCCTTGATGTGAGAACCCCTTTTAAAGGGTCAAACTAACCTTTGGTTGTCGTTGAAGACTTCATGTAGATGTTGAAGATGTGGATGCTCAATGTTGATGAAGATCACCAAGAGTTGGGAGCAATCCTTTGATTCGGCACTTTCAATACCTACATGGGTTAGTCCCACAAGGAACAAACAAGGATATCCATGGACATAGATTGAAGTACACAATAGATGATGTCCATGAAAGCAATGATTACCTTGTCCCTTGACTTACCAACATGAGGGTTTGGACTCCATGAACTAGTGCAAGATGTGGAAGTTGATTGCACAAGTTCTTTGCCAAAAGGAATGTGAGTGAAGTATGTTGGAGTCACCCTCAAGAACTCTCTAGTTCTTCTTCTTCGATCCACATCATCTTGATGGGAACCTAGGGGTAGTAGTTGAGCTTGTCAAGTAGAACTTGAAGTTTCCTTGGGAACCCACTTGACCATGGCCTTGGGTGCTTCAATGAATGCATCAATCTCCTCTTGAAGCTTGTCCTTGCCTTTTAGCTTGTGGTCTTGTGGTGGAAGGTCATCTTGAGCTTGTTCCACATTGGAAGAAGTAGAATCATACTTCTTCTTTTGAGAAACAAACTTTGGAGGGATATTGACCTTCTTCCCATTCAACACCCTCGGCGATGAACTTTCGCCAAAACCAATTCCTTGATTCTTCCGGTGTCTTCCTTGCTTATAACAATTTCTCAAAGTTCTTGCTTCCGCAAGGCTCTTGTAGAAACCTTTCTATAATCCCTTTCAATAAACTATTTTCTTGCTCAAGTGAAACTTGGCTTGAAACATTGTTAGTGGAATCAAGAGAACTACTAGAAGTAACAACATTTGATTTAGCATGATTATTGTTACTACTAGATGAAGAATTTTTCTTATGCTTGTCATGCTTAGTTTTAATAGGTGGCAAGAAATTAGACAAGAGAAGTCGCTTGGCAAGATATGAAGAACTCTTCTTTCAAGATCGCCATTGATAGCTTTTAGAAACTCATGTTCTTGCTCTAGATTGAGCTTCTCGCGTAGCTTCTCATGAGATCTTAGGAGCTCTCTATGATCTTCTTGAGTTGTTTCATGAGCTAACTTAAGAGTGTTTAGTTCTTTAGTTAGACGCTCAATCTCCTTCATAGCATTGTCATTCGACTCTTTCTCGACTATAAAGACTATTAGCATGTTCATCATTACTAAGCTCACTAGATTTGTCATGTAAAAGCTCATCTTCACCAAGCAAGTCATCTTCATCACTATCAAAGTCAATAAATTCAGGGTGTGATACCTTGGGGCCTTTTTCCATGAAGCATCTTCCAATTCCCTCATTTGGTGAATCAAACAAGTCATAAGAGTTGGAGTTGGAGGATACGAGAGCAAGACCGCAACACCTTCATCTTGACTCAGATTCGAGTTGGAGTGATAGCTTTTTCGAGTGATTGTCGAGTCGGAGCCGAGACCCATTCACCAACATGAGCTTGATGTTTTCTTCTTGTGTAGCTCCTTGATGACTTGTCTTTCCTTTCCGAATCCTTGCTTCTCCGAGAGGATCTTCGCTCATAACGATCATCTCTACTCCTTCTCTTCCGAGGTGACTCTTCTTGAGCTTCTTCTTCTTGGAGATTCTTCTCTCTTGTGGGGAGTCGAACACTCATTTGAGTAGTGTCCGGTCTTCCACAATTGTAGCAGCTTCGATCACGACTAGAAGATCTCTTTTCATCATATGATCTAGACTTTGAGCTTCTTTCCTTGCTTCTACTCTTGTAGAATTTGTCAAGTTCTTCACCATTAGGCTTATCTCTTCATTGGAAACTAGCTTGTCACTTGAGGTTGTGGGAGCTTCAACTCGTAGCTTTGTAAGCACCACTTGACTTGTTGTGAAGCTCTTCCTTATCTTTAAGTGTCATCTCATGAGCAACAATTCTTCCAATGACTTCGTAGGCTTGAGATCCTTGTAGTTTGGCATCATTTGGATCAAAGTGCACATGGTGTCATACTTTCCATCCAAAGCTCGAGAATCTTCTTGATGATGAATCGGTCGGTCATTTCTTCGCTTCCTAAGCCGGCAATCTCATTGGTGATGAGAGCAAGCCTAGAGTACATTTCAGCGAATTCTTCACCTTCCTTCATCTTGAACTTGTCAAGTCGACCTTGAAGAACATCTAGCTTTGATTCCTTCACGGACTCGTACCTTCGCATTTCACCAAAGTATCCCAAATCTCTTTGCATTCTCAAGACGGCTGATCTTGTTGAACTCCTCGACACAAAGCATTGAAGAGAATGTCACAAGCTTGAGCATTGTTCAGAACATCCGCAACTCATCCGCCAGAGCTTCGCGATCCGAACTTTTCCTTCCTCAAGAACTCACCTTGCAAGCCAACACAAATAATGCCCCATGCGCAGGGTTATGTCCAAGAATATGCATTTTCATTTTGTGCTTCCAACTAGAAAAATTTGAACCATCAAAGTAAGGACCTCTACGAAAATTACCTCACTAGACGCCATACTCTCCTAGGTTGTGAAACCAAGCTTATGGAGTCCAATGCAATGGAAACCAATCCAATGGAGACCAAAGCTCGATACCACTTGTAGGATCGGAAGTATGTCTAGAGGGGGGTGATTAGACTACTTGACTACTTAAAATTTAGCCTTTTGATTAAGACAAGTTTTAGCAAGTTCACAATGATGAGCAAGTCAAGTATCACCCTACACATGCAATTCTAGAGTAGTGGCAGCGAAAGTAAATTGCACATGTAGTAAATAAGAGGTGGAGAAGAGCAAACGCAATTTGGAGACACGGAGATTTTTCTCGTGGTTCCGATAGGTGGTGCTATCGCCAATCCACGCTGATGGAGACTTCAACCCACTGAGGGTAACGGCCATGAGAGTCCACGGAGGGCTCCACCCACTAAGGGTCCACGAAGAAGCAACCTTGTCTATGCCATCATGGCCTACGCCCACGGAGGACTAGCCTTACTCGGTAGATCTTCACGAAGTAGGCGATCTCCTTGCCCTTACAAACTTCTTGGTTCAACTCCACATCTTGACGGAGGCTCCTGCGCGACACCTAACTAATCTAGGAGGCACCACCTCCAAAAGGTAATAGATGGTGTTGGTGATGATGAACCCTTGCTCTTGTGCTTCAAATGATAATCTCCCCAACACTCAACTCTCCTCACCGATTTGGCTGTGGTGGAAGAAAGGATTGAGTGGAAAGCAACTTGGGAAGGCTAGAAATCAAGTTTCATATGGTGGGAGTGGAGCAACTTGATCTCAACACAAGGGTAGGTAGTTTTCTCTCGTAAATGTAAGGTAGGAGTGGTAGTTCTTTCGATGGCTCTTCCACGAATGAAGAGGAGGTGGAGGGTATTTATAGCCTCCACATAAAATCCAACTGCTATACACATTTGACCAATCTCGGCCGACCAAAGTTGACAACCTAACCGAAAGTTCAAATCTTAGAACGTTGGGATTTTCGTGGGACCGAAAATACAATCTCTGTTAGTCCGATTCTTCCAAAGTCTAGGGTTTGCCATTCTCGTGGGACCGACTTTCTCATCTCGGTGACACCGATTTGTGTACGTATGTTACGTAGGTTGGCAACACCAATTTCGGTATGACCGAGTTTGGAATCGGAAAATCCAAATTTCTAGGGTTTGGGTATATGGCTGAGGTGGTTCATCTCGGTGGCTGAGTTTATGGAATCGGTGGGACCGAGATTACTTATGAGTATATGTTGGAATGAAAGATTGCGATAGTTTGAGAGATAAATCACTAAGCACTTTTGAGCAACCAGATCATCATCATAACCTCATCCCCTTTAATAGTATTGGCTTTCCTATGGACTCAATGTGATCTTGGATCACTAAACCAAAATGGAGTCTTGAGCTTTTGCCAATGTTTTCCTTAGCATTTTGAGGGGTCCACATCATCAATCATTGCATACCCATATCAATCGAACTTTCTGAAATATTCTCAAGAAACAATTAGTTCAATGATATATATGTTGTTATTAATTACCAAAACCACCCGGGATTAGTTGCACTTTCACCGCCTGCCTGTTGAGGGGCCGGCTCGGTTGGCGGCGCTGGATGACTTCCGCCGATGTCATCTCGCCAGCCGGCGGCGGTCGCCGACGGTCGGAGGTCGCCGCTTACCTCTTCTTCCGCTTTCGGGCGCCGGGCTCAGCCAAGCTGCCCTAGTCGGGTCGCCGACGCCGCCGACCTCGCGGTCGTGGACGATTTCACGCCGCTCTCTCGTGGCGCCGCGGAGAGGGTTCTGCCTTAAACCAACAAGATCGAGCTCAAGTCGGATACAAGCGAGATCGGCACGACGGAAAACTTACCACCGGGCAGAGGGTTGTCGCGCGAGTATGGCTCTCGTCAACCGCCACTGCCGGTGAACTTGCAAAGGCGGCGAGGTTCACCATGTTCGCCACTTTCCCCACGCTGCATGTCCTGGTGCACAGCCGGTTGGGTCGTGGCCGCCGCCATCCGATGATGAGGTGGGGCCGCCTTGAGCGAAGTACCCGCGCGCCACTTAAGGCGCGCCAGAGATCGAAGCGATAAGCCCTCCGATCAAGGCCATGACTCGGAGGCGAGCCACGGCGCCGACCGAGGGCGAGAGCGATTTCGACCGATGGGACTAGCTAGCCGCCGCCACCAACGGCTCGGGTCGGGGCGGCAGGTTGACCTGGCCGCCGGTGGCGACGCTCTTCACGAGAAGTACATCTTCCGCCACATCTTCACCGACTTCACCAGCGGATGGGCGGAAGGGGTTGTCGGCCGTCAGGCGCCGTGGACGCAATGAACGCAGCCGCGATCAAGGCCGGGCGTTTAAGAGCCTGAAAGTGCCGAAGCCAAGAGAAGAACTCCCCCACAGCCGAGGGTGGGGAGAACGCCGATGTAGCCTCGCACAGGTGGCGAAGGCGGAGAGGAGCACCACCGCTGGGGATGAGGTGGCAGCGGCTGCAAATTGTACAGCTCGAGGAACGAAGCGGAGGAACCCGCCGCCGGGAGCCCCATCCCGCGATGAGATGCGAGCGGAAGATGACCCGCCGCCGCCCCCGCGCTGGCCGGATTTTCCCGCCGCGCAGGGCGGGCTCTGCACCAAATCTGCGCCGGGAGGCGGCGGGTCCGGGCGGCGAACTCGATGTCCTCCGTGATTCACGCCCGAAGCCGCCCCACTCACGGAGCGCGAGATGGGAGGCGCGGGGGAGGAAGAACTCATCGCCGGGCGAAGAAGAAAGCGACGGAGCAGGGCGGAGGAAGAAGAAAGGCAAGAGGGCAGGGAGGGAGGCGCGTAAGCGCGCCGCCGCCCTCAGCTTATTTATAGCCCCTGCGGGCCGAGAAGCCGAGGGGCGACGGGGATTAATCGCGCCCACGCACCCCACGACGCCCACGATTAAATCCCCACGGTTATCGCCCGCAGAATCGCTGCAGATGCCAACCGCCATCGTCCGCAGCCGATCCGCCGAAGCCGAGGCGCGGTAATGGCGGGCCCACCGGGCGCCCATCCTGCCACGCTGCAGGCAGCAGGCTAACGCTCCACGGGCGCCACGCGATAGGACCGCCTCATAGATGGCAGGAAGCGAGCCGAGACGCCCGGCTTCCGCCACGACTTGCAGCGGCGCCCTCGTGGGCCAGCCGACTCCAGCCGAGGTGGTTCGGCCGCAGCAGCCGAATCTCGAGTCGGCACCGCAGGTCTGAATCGCCGGCCTCGCGAGGCGGCGCCTCACCGGCTTCGCCAGCCGGGACCATCGTTGAGTAATGGGCCGCGGTAGGCCGACCCAGACCCAAGATCTTTCAAGACATCGGGCGGGCAGCGCCACCGAAGTCCCAAATGGGCGACCTTCGAGAGGGCCGACTCACCGGCGACCTTCGGGAAGGCCGAGTCCCAGCGGGCGACCTTCCAGAAGGCCGAGACCCAGCTGGCGACCCACGAAGGAGCCGAGTCCCCAGACGGCTACTCGGAGCAAGCCGACCGGGCTTACGACTTCGTGGGGCCGACCGCGAGAGTCGGCTCACACCTTCACGAAGACTACGTGGGGTACAGCCCCATCGTGGCTGCCCCTCCGACCCACGGAAGAGGGCATGGCTACAAGGAGTCAAGGCCACCAGAGATCTTCGTGAGGCGCTGCATCGCTGCCATGCCTCCTTGACTCAGCCACAAGGCACAAGGCATCGTGCCCACGACGGCGCGCCAGACGCCTGTAGATCGCCGGCCCCCCGCCGCTGAGATAGCGTAAGACGGCCGAGAGTTCAAGACGGCCTCAAGAGTCGGCCTCCCCAGAGTCGCCGCCTCGCCAGGCCCCGTGGCCATAAACCGATTGACCGGAGGGCGACAGTGATCTCCTCGACAGCGGCGGCATCGCTCCCACGACTTCTCGACCGAGCTCATGCCATCGAGCGCCAGACCGTGTTCTGCTGTTCACAGGCCCGCCAATCGGCGGCCCCCGTGGCCGGGGGGAAGACGGCCGCTTGAGAGATCGACGGTGGGGCCACGCCAACCGATACTTCATTGTACCCCGAGGGTAGGCCTATATAAACCCCCGGCACCCATGCAAAGGGTTCGCCCCGATAGGTTTAGACATATAGCAAGAGGGAAAGAGCTAGCCTTGCTCCTTCCTCGCCTCCACACACCGAGGAGCACCATTGTACTATCACCCCATAGTGACTGGCGCGGAGACCCCGCAGAGCAGCAAGAGGGTGTTATCTCCTGAGAGCCCCGGCTGGGTAAGATTCGCCAGGCATGTCTTCGCCATCCCGCTTCTGTGCACCGCGACGCTCTACTCGCCCCCACCATGATAAGCCACCGCTGGCATATGTCGCACCCAACCCCGACAACGACAAGCAAGTGAGTTAGGCTGCCTCGGCCGCCTTGAATGGTCCAACCATGTCCAGCCCCCAAACCGCGAAGAGCCAGTGCAATGGGGATTGTCTTCAGCATGAAGCCACCAAGGGGCTTGGAGCGAACATCCGCACCCTTGCATTTTTTGACTAGCTCCTTAGCTTCTTCCAGGCAGCCGCCAAAGAAACTGCGGTTAAAGGCTTTGGCCACGAGTGCCCTTGAAGCTGCGTGGTGGCCGACTCGCCTCGTGGATGTCTCGAGGATCGCTGGCCTTGCTCGACTTCTACACAACGCCGGTGGACACCAAAGTGACACCGCTACCGACTAGCTCTCTGCTGACTATGGTGTAGGTCGCCGCCGGCGTTGCACTTGCCGAGCCAGTGGTCTCGCCTCGCTGGTAATTCCTTGTTCACTAGAAACTTGAGGATGGGCAGCCCATGAAGGTGCCGCTATCTCTTCAACCGCTACCACAACGACTTGGACAAGGGTGGTTGGCCGAGGCGGCGGTTGAGTCTACCGCTTGCTGGATTGAGGGAATCTCCGGCCGGGGCAGCTCCCGTCCGACTTGCGCAGTCCCCGGCCGGCTTGAAGTCCCTCGCCGATCGGCGCAGCCCCCGGCCAGGCTCGAAGTCCCGGCCGACCGCGCAGCCCCCGGCTTGTTTCAAGTGTGGCTTTGAGGTCGCTTGTCGGGCTCTTGAGTCGGATCCGACTATCTCGTGGAGCCGCACGAAGATGGAGTCGGATTCGTGAAGGCTTGATAGACGGCTTGAGGAGGCGCTAAGGGCGACGCCGAAGGTATTGCTCGGCGAAAGTGGAGCCGACTCGCGCTGCTGGCGCCCGCTGGTCATTGTCGCTTGGCACGTGAAGGAATTCGCACCCTCAAAATATCCGCCGAGTTGTTGTACCAGAAGCGTAGCTTGCCATGTTTATGCTTTTTGGCGCCCCAAATGCTAGATGATTGCCGAACCACCAAGTCGGAGTCGCCATAGCATGTGATCCGCGAATGCCGAAGTTCTTTGGCAAGACGGAGTCCGTGGATGAGCGCTTCATATTCGGGCGACGTTGTTGGAGGCGGCGGCGGATTTGCAAGATGTACTTGAGCTTGTCGCCTTGGGGAGGTGAGGACGCCGCCCAAGGCCGGTGCGCATCTTGGAGCTGCCGGTGCAGCCGCCAATGAGTAGAGGCGGCGCCGGCGGAGGTATCGGTCTCGCCCACGACGAGGAAGTCGGCCAGCGCCTGCGACTTGATGGCGGTGCGAGGTTGGTAGTAGATGGTGTAAGGGGCTAGGTCGATAGCCCACTTGGCCACTCGGCCGGAGGCGTCTCGGCTTCCAATAATCTCGGCGAGTGGAGCGGTGCAAACCACAGTGATTGTATGCTCTTGAAAGTAGGGCTTCAGCTTCTTGGCAGCAAAATGCACGCCGTAGCACATCTTCTGGTAGTGAGGGTAGTTCTGCTTGAGGTCGACAAGATTTTGCTCAGTAATACACCGTCTCGACCGAAGCGCTTTGCCTTCCTCCTTATGCTCGACTACAATGATCAGGTTGACTACCCGGCCGGTGGCGGCGATGTACAAGAGCATGGGCTCTTTGGGAGTCGGAGCCGCCAAAGACAGGCGAGTCGCCAAAGATCTTCTTCGCTTGGAGAAATGCCTCGCTCGGCTTTGTGGTTCCACTCAAAAAGGTGGTCTTCTTCATCAGCTTGATAAAAGGCAGAGCCGCCCCAATGATCGATGAATCGGCTGATTGATGCCAAGCAGCCGTGAACTTCGACATCCAACAATGGGTTGGGTACCTCCATTCTCTCAATGGCCTTGATCTTCACGGGTTGCACTCTATGCCGCTGCTCGAGACCAAAAGCCGAGGAGCTGGCCGGCCGGGACCAACACGCACTTCGTGATTGAGCTTGATCCGAATCGGCGCAAATTTTCAAAAGTCTCTTTGAGGTCTTCTAGCAGCGCCCCACGCTTCCGCCTTCACGACCACATCATCCACATAGACGCATGCTTCGCCGAGTTGCTTGAGGAGGCACTTCTACATGCAACGCTGAAAGGTGGCGCCGCATTCCTCGTGAACGCCATCGCTGCAGCGTAAGGTTCAATGGCGTGATGAATGCGGTCTTCACCGTCTCTACCGGATTCAGCTTGATCCGTGATATCCCGAGTATGCGGAAGGAAACTCAACAGCTCGCGATCCGCCGTGGAGTCTATCACCGATCGATCCTGGCGTAGCAAACGGGTCCTTCGGTAGGCTTTATTGAGGCTGGTGTAGTCGATACACATCCGCCATCGCTTGTTTTTCTTCAATACCAAGATCGAGTTTGCTAACCACCCGAAAAACACTTCCATGATGAATCCGCCGCCGAGCCGGCCATCTCTTCTCCAACGACTCTTCTTCTCTTCCGACAGTGGCACAAGGGCTGCCTAACGGCTTCACATCCGCCCGACGTAGCTTGTGCTCGCAAATTCCGCCGGTACACCCGCATGTCCTTGGGGACCATGCGAAGATGTCCCGATTCTCACGGAGGAAATCGACGAGCTCGCTTTTCCTATTTGCTGTCAAGGCCTCGTGCCGATGACAGCAGATTTCTCGGGTGCTCGGGTCCAAGGGTATCTTCTTGGTTTTTTAGCTGGCTTGAACGATCCTTCCGCCTCCGACTTTGGGGTCGGGCGACATCTCCGCTGCTTTCCGCCATCGCCACGACTCCGTCAAGGAGCCGCTTCGCTGCGATCACCAAAGACTCGCCAGCCGATCGCTTTCGCCGCGCAAGCGACGACTTCTTGTAGTCGCCGCAATGGTCGATCCCTTGAACTCGCATCTTCATCTTGAGGTAGGCGAGGGGGAATCGCCAAGAACTTGGCCAAGGCAGGCCGCCAAGCAGTATGCGGTACGGGTTTCCAGTCCACCACCTCAACCAGATCGCTCGGCGAAGTGGTCTTTGTCTCCAAGAGGACGCCTATCGTAATCTTGCCGATTGGTGAGCGAGAGGCCGGGTACAATTCCATGGAATATCGTGGCGGTTGCTCTCGCAGCCTGCTTTCGCCGATTCCGAAGCCCATTGTGTCCTTGTACAGATGTTTATGCTGCCGCCTCGCCTATCAGACTCATGAGAAACGAGCGTCGCCTTATCAAGGCCAAGGTCGCGCTTAGACCAGGGCGAGGAGCCCGGACTGCATCACTTCGATGATCCGCCTGACTCCACCGATAGGGCCTCTGACCAATGCATGGACTCGGGACATCCGCTGTTACCGCGCTGACTTGTCGTTGCCGGCGCGCCGCTACGCCGTCATCCGCCATGCTAGTGAACACTATGTAGGCTCCGGTTTTCCGGGAACTCGCTCTTGGACCGCGCCGACGCCGAGCCGAGCCGACCGCCGAGGCGGCGGCGGAGGCGGCGCCCCGCAGCGGCGGAGGGCAAGGCCGCCTCCTTGGCGATCCTAGCGAGCCGCTGGCACTTTCTTGTGTGTGGTTCGACGGCTTCAGGCCACCGTGGAACTTGCAAGGTCCATCCAAAGTTCGCTCATAGGAGAAAGCCGCAACCAGCTTGACTTGCCGCTTTTCGCCGCTGGCCGGAGGCTGCCCCTCCACTGCCGATCTTCTATCATATGCGACCGCCGATCGCTGGAAGTCGGCCGGGGGCCTTGGCGCTTGTTGTCGCTTTTGTTGCTGCCGCCCGGGCGCCTCCACCGGGTTCCTGGGGCTCGGGAATCACCTTGCCACCTGCTGACTTGAATCTCCGCCTTCATAGAAGAGTCGGTCAGGATGCATTTGTCTCCATGACTAGCAGCTCGTCGAGGGTTTCGCTCATCGGAGAGGAGCTTAGGTTGAGGAGGGTGCCCTCGCACCCGCCATGAAATACTCGATGGCCTCGCACTCTGCACGCCGCAGAGTTTCGTTTCGCCCCAGGCAAGGAGGTAGTCGCGTCAATTCTTCGTGGCCTTGCACGCACAAGGAGAGCCGGGCGCTGCTTGGGAGGTCGCCAGGTACATGCCGGTGAAGTTACTTAATGAAGGCTTCGTGAAGTCGACCCAGCTATTGATGCTCGGGGCTTCAGTTGTTCAGCCATGTCCGCCGTGCCTCGAGCATGAGAGGAACATACTTCACGGCAACTCGCTTGTTGCCGTTGGCTATGTTGACGGCTGTGGAGTAGTCTATTAACCAGTCCTCCGGCTTCACGGAACCGGTGTACTTGGGCGTGTCTCAAGGGAGTGTGAACCCTTTGGGGAAGGGCTCGTCTTTGATGCAGGGCCCGAAGCAAGGCGGACCCAACTCATCTTCTTCTTCTAGCGCCAGGGATCGGTGGAGTCGGTCAATCCGATGGCGGGCGTCATTCTCTCCGACTCCTCTCGGCGCCAAGGCGACTCTCCGAGAGTCGGATGCTCAATAAGCGCGAAGAAACTCGCCGCTTCTTCGGGTGGGGAGGCAGATAATCATCTCGCCGTTTCCATCGCTCGGGGCACCGCCCCTGTCGCGCCGATGGTGATGCGAGTCCGCCAGGATCGACAGCCGGCCTTCTTCTTCTTCTTCATGGATCGCCAATCGGGCGCTCCCGGAGGTCGCGCTTTGATCTCGGGCGAGGGGTAAGTCGCCGCTCGCTGCGCTGCCGCAATTCGCTCGCGCGCTTGCCGCCGCTTTTGGCGCAAAGAACCGCATCGAGGAGCTGCTGACTCGCCCGCTATTACACGGCGCTTTCGCCGGTTCTTTCGCCGGTTCGCCGCTGGGGCGCGGATGTTCTCCGCAGGGTGGCGACACGGGCGTTTCGCCGAAAGCAAGTCGGGCGATGGCTGCGCCGCTTCGACCGCACCTGCACGGCTCGCCCAGCCGGAGCCGGTGAGCCGCCTACGCCGCGGATCCACTCGCGCCGGTACGCTCGACAAGCGCTTCATGTTTGCCAACTTCTTGGCGCTTCGGCGATCTGAAGGGCGTTTTCCAGCTGCCTCGCGCCGTCTGCTCCTCTCGAATGGGCGCGTCGTCTTGCAGGTCAGCCGGCAACGAGTCCCGGGCGCTTCGCTGAGTGCTCGCCATGGCCGGCGACGACGAGCACCTTCGCGGACGACGCTCCGCCACTCTCTCGCACGGAAGCGGCTCGTCATAGACCACCACGCTGGTGGGGAAGATATCGAGCGACACGGCGCCGAGTCGACCAGCATCGGGTCGAGGAGCCTCACGGACTCCAAATCTACGGCTGGCTCGCCGGCGACGTGGAGTTGGTCGAGGAGGCCCGCGAGAAGGTTTCGGGCCACCCGCTGCGCACTTGGTGCAGCTCGCCGGAGAGGCACACCGCCGATGAGTTCGGGCGAGGTCGCAGCAGCGCAGCGGCTTTGGCGCCACAGCGCAGGTCGATGCAGACCCATCCGGCGAGCCGGGCTGGCTACGCCGCCAGAGAGGAAGAGGGTTCCCGCCCGCAATGATCTCCGGACGACGGTGCACCTCGCCCACGGTGGGCGCCAAATGTCGGGGTTGATGCGACATATGCCAACGGGTGGCTTATCATGGTGGGGGCGAGTAGAACGCCGCCGTGCTCGAAATGGGATGAGGCGCAGACATGCACGCCGCGAATCTTACCCACCTGGGCTCCGGGGAGATAACACCCCATCGCTGCTCAAGGGTCTCCGATGATCTCTATGGGGTGATAATACAAAGGTGCTCCTTGAGCTGTTTCGAAGGTGAGGGAGCAAGGCTGGCTTTTCCCTCGCTATATGTGTCTAAATCTATCCAAAGTTTAACACTTTGATGGGTGACTTTTGGGTTTATATAGGCCTTCGGGGTACAATAGTAATCTGACCGGGCGTGGCCCCCACTGCCTGTCTCATGCCGCCGCCTTCCTCGCCGCTTCGGGCCCGCCAACTCGTGGGTCCCGCAGACAGGTCGAAACTGTGCGGCGCCCTTATGACGCAGCTTGGTCATGGAGTCGGGGAACAAGGCCGCCGCTCTGTCAGCGATCACACCGCTGCTCTCGTCTAACTGGTTTATGGCTTATGGGCCCTAGCGGGAGGCGGCCGACTGGGAGGCCGACTCCCACTGGCTGAGTCCAAGCGCCTGTCGCCTTCTACTATCCCACCGACAAGGCCCGGTGATCTTCGGCCCAGACAGCCAGCTGTCAGGCACAAAGGCTCGCGACTGCTGGAGCCGAGGTCGGGGAGGCATGGCAACAGCACGCCACCGGAGATCTTCCGCGATATGGTTCATCAGAGCTATGCCCACCCCTTGTGGGTCGGAGGGGACGGCCACGCCGGGCCGCACTTCTGATCGGTCATCGAGAAGGGTCGCGGCCTACTCCCATAGTCGGCCTCAAGGTCGCAAGCCCAGTAGGCTTGCTTTGGTGTCGCTGCTGGGACTCTTAAGCCCAAGGTCGCGAGCCGACTCGAATTCGGTCGCCACCGACGCGGCTGAGGGCGCTGCTTGCCCCGATGTCTTGAAAGATCTTGGGTCCCGGGTCAGCCTACCCGTGGCCCATTACTCCGACAATGATGCATCCAACATTAGCTACACACAATGCATCAGCAAGACATCAGTGCTCTTAGGTTTTGGCGCTTATTTGAGAAGGTGATGACACAACATAAAAGTAAATAGATAGTCCCTTCACAGAGGGAAGCAATGATTTGCAGAGGTGCCAGAGCTCAAGTTTCTAAAACAGAGGTAAATGAAATTTTGAGACATGCACCCTTCTTGTTTACTTCGCGACCATCAGTTATCAATATCTTCCATCACATTAGTAGTTGTTCCCAAGCGGTAAAGTAAAGGTTATTGCTCCATACACTACTAGGGAAAACCTTATACACAGAATCTTACCAGCAGAGTGCTTCAAAAAAAGGCGCTACTGCTACTTAGCAGTAGCTTGTGTAGGCAAAACACGCAGCTGAAATAAAAATAGCAGTAGCGCATCTGTAGAAAGCCGCACTACTACTAAAATTTCCGTGACCTCACCCCCATCTAGTTATAGCAGTAGCGCCTTATTTCAAACCGCACTACTACTAGGGCGTTTAGCAGTAGTGCATTTTCCTAAAGCACGCTACTGCTAAAGCCATCCTATCTTCCCCATCCCGCCGCCGTCGCCCCCCTCACTCTATCACACTCTCCCTCACACTCAGTGTCTGTGTCAAAACCGGCGGATCTCGGGTAGGGGGTCCCGAACTGTGCGTCTAGGTGGATGGTAACAGGAGACAAGGGACACGATGTTTTTACCCAGGTTCGGGCCTTCTCGATGGAGGTAAAACCCTACTCCTTCTTGATTAATATTGATGATATGGGTAGTACAAGAGTGGATCTACCACGAGATCAAGGAGGCTAAACCCTAGAAGCTAGCCTATGGTATGATTGTTGTAATGGTTGTTCGCCCCACGGACTAAAACCCTCCGGCTTATATAGACACCGGAGAGGGCTAGGGTTACACGTAGTCGGTTACAATGGTAGGAGATCTACATATCCAGATTGCAAGCTTGCCTTCCACGCCAAGGAAAGTCCCATCCGGACGTGACGAAGTCTTCAATCTTGTATCTTCATAGTCTTGGAGTCCGCCGATGATGATAGTCCGCTATCCGGACACCCCTAGTCCAGACTCCTCAAGAGTCTCTTAACCAGGCTTCAATGACGACGAGTCCGACGCGCATATTGTCTTCGGCATTGCAAGGCGGGTTCTCCTCCAAATTCCATGTGCTTGCCGGATAGTGTCCGGCTTCCTGACAAATGTTGCGCTCCTTGGCTTTCGTGCCCAATAATGGCCCTCTTCCACGTGTCACATGAATGTGAAAGGCCATGGTGTTTTTATGTTTTTCCCCCTAGCTGCGCAAATAATCTGTCTATAAGAGAGGCACGAATCCAGATCCAAATCACACCATCTTCCTTCCGTGAGTACTCATCGGAGCGCTTCTGACCAAAAATCCATTCCATCATGGACCATCGACGCAGCTCCTCCTCTCACGCCCCCAGCCCTCAGCCAGGTAATTGGAGGAGATGTTCAGTTCCGCACAAAGAGCTGGTGACGCTGCAAGCGGAGGGATACCTTCCTCCGGCCTTTATGATCCCGGTTCGAGTCGGGCTCGCCACCTACAAAGGTGGAAAGCAAGCAGAGGCCACCCCTAGTCCCTCCAAAGGAGAGCGGGTGTGCTTCGTCCCTTATCTAATAAGGGGGCTTGGCTTTCCTATACATCCGTTTCTCCTGGGGCTTCTGGAGTTCTACGGACTCCAGCTTCATCACCTCACGCCCGCCTCTATTCTCGCACATCGCTGGTTTCGTGGGTTTTGCGAAGCTAATCCTCGCATCGAGCCCCATTTTGCGCTGTGGAAGAGACTATTTTGCCTCGCACTCGCTCTACAAGGGGTCAATGTATCAAATGGGCGGAGCCGAAATATGGCGATCGCCGGACCGGATATCTATCCGAACCCCAAAGAAGGCGTCCAAGACTGGCCTTCGAATGGTTTTATGTAGAAGATGCTCCACCGCCGACCTGGGCTGATTGGCCTCCCGGAGTACAACAAGGCTCCTCCAAGAAACGCCTTGTTGGCACCATGAGCCCTCAACAGGAGGAAGACAAGAGCGTTCATTATTTGATGGGCCGGATAAGGTTGCTGGCCCATTCCGGATTGACCATGATTGGAGTCATGGCCACGTGCATTATGCGAGGGGTGAAGCCGCTCCAATATAGGGGCCACCCCATGTGGGATTTCAACGGGAGAATGATGCCACCCGCCATGGCCGCAGGGGCCGGATCGCCGCAGATCCGTAAAGATTCTGTCCGCCTGCATAAGGGGGAGAAGGAGGACTTCTCCGTGACGAGCCCATTGAATGGGTTCTCCATGAATAACCCTGAGCTGGGTAAGCGGACTTTTATTTATCCGACCTGCTTTCAAAGTTAAGTACTTACTTTATGGTTTTACCGCAGAACTGTGGCCGGACGTGTGGAGCATACATAGTCCGCCCACAACCCAAGGATCCGGAAGATCCCTCTTGATCCGCCTCCAAGAGGATCCGACATAAAGGTGGAGCTAATCGACGGTGTGTTCCAGAACTCAGATGGACAATGCTCTAGTCGCCATTACGGCCGACTACCCGCTTATCGCCGCTTCCTGTAATTATGACCAAGTCCCGACACCATTATTTTGTCCTTGTGCATTTCACCATCAGATACAATGGTGTCTCGCAGAGGTGCCTTCAAGGCGGAAGCCGACCACGCGGCCGACTAACAAGGGTCATCCGCCCAAAGAAAGCGGAAGAGGGTGCGGCGAATCGAAGGCCGCCGCAACGGTATAGCTTATGCATCGTTATTTAGGAAAAGACTCCTAGGAGGTGTATTAATGCTCCTCGACTTTTCCAGATTTAAGAGTGCTCACGGATCGCGCCCGAGAGGTTGCCAACCAAGCCTCCGCCACCAGCTCCAACACTGTCCGAGGGGAGGCGAAGGCGCGAAATAATACTCCTCCAACGGAGGATGCCGACAGGCTGTCCGCCACTGTGTTCGAGGTGGAGAGCGCCATGAACCATAGGCGCCACGACAGCTTCGTGACGCGTGTTTCTCCCCTGAGGCGTTGAATGCTTTTAACGCGGGAGATGCGCACCTCCATGCTGCTGAAGATGGTTTAACCAGAGCCATGGAGCAGTATGTAAAAGACATACAGGTAAGGTATTAATAATAGTTGTATATGCCAGTAGCCCCCGAGACTTAAAGTAATTAAAATAACTGATTTAAGGATCATATAATGTGCAGGATCTTACAGAGAATAATACCCAATTGTCCCGGGAGCTACAAGAGTGCAAGGCCCAACTTGAGGCCGCACTAGCTGCCGTAGGAGGAGACACAGAGCCCCCCTGGTAACACATTATTTCAAAAAGATAAGCGGTGTGCGGCGTGCGTATAAGTCTGACAAGGATATTGCAGATGTTGCCGAACTTGATCCGGACAAGCAACAGCTACTTCGCCAACTCAAGGCCGGCGAGAGGGTGCTTATGAAGGTGCAGCACCCAGCTGGGAGAAGATCTAAAGGGTGTTCGGGCTGAGCTGTCTGGCTCCGTGAAGGAGAATCAGCGGCTGGCACGCTGCATGTATAGTAGTGCTTGAGCAAACTCTTTGAAAAGAAGAGTTCGGGCGAGGAAGTCAATTGATGTAATTATGTCTCAGAGGTGTGCTCACAGTCACCCCACGGAGGAAATGCCCGCTTAACGGGTGACTGCTGGTGTCAAACCGCAGATCTCGGTAGGGGGTCCCGAACTGCATCTAGGCGGATGGTAACAGGAGACAAGGGACACAATGTTTTACCTGTGTTCGCCCTCTCGATGGAGGTAAAACCCTACCCCGCTTGATTGATATTGATGATATGGGTAGTACAAGAGTGGATCTACCACGAGATCAAGGAGGCTAAACCCAGAAGCTAGCCTTTGGTATGATTGTTGTAATGGTTGTCAGTCTAACGGACTAAAGCCCTCCGTTTATATAGACACCGGAGAGGGCTAGGGTTACACAGAGTCGGTTACAATGGTAGGAGATCGACATATCAGATCGCCAAGCTTGCCTTCCACGCCAAGGAAAGTCCCATCCTGACACGGACGAGTCTTCAATCTTGTATCTTCGTAGTCTTGGAGTCTCAAGCGACGATGATAGTCCCGCTGTCCGACACCCCTAGTCCAGACTCCTCAAGAGTCCTCTAACTCGCTTCAATGACGATGAGTCCGCGCAAGATAATGTTCGGCATTGCAAGGCGGTTCCTCCTCCAATAATCCATAGAAGATTGTGAACACTAGGATAGTGTCCGCTCGCAAAATAAATTCCACATTCCACCGTAGAGAGAATGATATGTACACAAGTTCAATCTGCCGACGATTTTGTGGCCCGACATCACGCCACTACCAAGCCTTTACTTGAATCGCTTTTTATTATACCACCAGCAAGATTTAGCTAAGCGGTTTCTTGGCACGATTGTCGGCGCAGATCGTGTTCCCTTATTCCGGATTCTCATCAATACGGACGTAGTAATCCCAACCGCGCCTGCCGCCACGCCCCATCTATCAAAGGCGAGTCCCGAACGGTCACGAGACGGCTCTGGTATTCTCCTCCTTATAATAGGACCAAGGCTCGCTTTTTTCTCGCAATCCTCCATCGAATCCTCTCCTTGCTCCAAGTTCCAACACCCAGAGCCCTAGATTCGAGCACTTTGACCTTCAACAATGTCCGGTTCCGACCTTCGTGGGTGGATGCCCTCCTCCGCACGGAGGAAGACGTAAAGCTGCGGAGGCCGTACACTGCCCCACGAGATTTCGTGATAGGCTGCTCACCGGCGGGCAAGCCATTCCCACCCCGAGCCCGGCGAGTACGCTGCCTTTGTATCCCACCTCCGCCGGGTTTAGGCTTCCCGATGGATCTTTTGTGAGAGGGCTCATGTTCTACTATGGGTTGGAATTCCATGACTGGCCCGAGTCTATCCTCCATATTTTCGCTTATTGTTGTCTCATGGCTTTCCTCCGCCACCCCCCACTTTGGCCAAGGTCAAGACCTTCAATGTGCAGCCAAGATGATCGGGGCGCTAAGCAGAGTGCGGCGAGGCGGTCGAAGGGGAGGGCCGATGCCCCGTGGGTTAGAGGGCTCTTGCACGAGGAGCTCGGCCAGGCAGAGGAGGGTTCTATATCACCGCTCAAGGGCAGCAGTGTAAGCCGCCACCAGATTCCGCCGGACCTCTCGACGGCCGATGTCGGGTCAACCAAGGGCTCAACTGGGGCCGGAAAATACGTGCCCCTATTGCAGGGCCGGATTCGAGACCTCCAGGCAAGGGAGATCGATCTGGTTGTAGTAATGCAGGTTATGCTGATTAGGCATCTCCCGCCTCGCAAGCGCCTGGCCCTTCCGCCTATGGGAGTTCAATCCGAGGGACCACGGATTCTCCAACACTTTATGGGCACGACACCGTGGAGATGTATGAGTTGTTCTTCGGATCACAAAGTGTGGTTCGAATTGACCGAGGACGCCGGCCTAAGCTGCAATCGCTCGGATACTCAAGTAAGTAGCTCAGTATTCGGAAGTACCGTTTGTTTGCTTTCTACAATTCACCTTTTAACCCGTTATCCTTCAACAGGAGTGGATTGTGCAAGCAAAGCTGATACGGTGTCCGACCCCCTCCCAGAGACCGCGCCGGATCCCGTGCTGGTCAAGATGCTAGAGGTTGCGCCTTCAGAAGAAAGCGAAGGGGAAAGTAGAGGAGCTACTGCCTCATCCAAGGAGGCTCTTGAAAGAGGGGGGATCGAGAATCCTCCTCCAAGGGGAGAAGAGGACCGTGATCTAGAGACCCGAGGCCAAAGCCCCTAAGCGGGGAAGAAGTCTTCACTGAGGGTCTCAAGGTCCGGGAGGCCCCGCCGCACAATCTCCCCTAAAGCATCAGCCTCTAGCGAGCCGTGAGTAGAAGAAAGGGAGTTCGTAATGAGAGACATCCCTATTTGTGCTTCCGAGGATAACCAAATTTTTACCTTGTAGTTCGGATCTCGACCTTCTCGATGAGCTCATCTTTGGGGGATCTTCGTCCCGAGATGATGGAGAGCGAGACGCCCGCCTCACTGGGTTGCCGGATAGGGCGACGAGCTCAAGTGTCGCCACCGAGGGTATCCTCGAGCCCGTAGAGCCGAAGAGTTCGGCCCGACTAGTGTTCGGCCGGAGAGTCAAGGATCTGCTGAGAGGGCGCCCATTCGTAAGATCACCGCATTGATGAGTACGGTGATTGAAGGATTTCGTCCGCCAAAAGCGGATTGCATAATGCCGCTGAGTTTGTCAAGGGGTTTGAGGTATGTAAAATGACACCCTTTTTGACAGCTTTTGCACATAAAGTGCGCCATGTATAGATAGTAGCCCCGAGACTCGGTAGGTTGTCGAAAACGACAAATGCGTCGAGGATCAAAATCGCAGGTATTGAGTGTTGCTTTTCCTATGCAGTGGCGGATAGTCCGGGGCTAGCCGCCTCGATGGAGTTGCTGAATTAATGCGTAACTCGATGTTGCGGATGCGACATCGCTAGTCAACAAGCTTACTTGACGAGTCGCAAGGTAAGTTGTTTTCTCCGCAGCCACCTATTAAGGAGCCAAAGCCCACCTCTTACAATATTTATGCTTGATGCAGATGGTGTCGCTATCGTGGAGAGCTTTCGCAGAACTTGCTCGCCAAGGAGCAAGCCGTATGAGTGATGCGGCTGTTCTCGAGGGCGTCAAGAGTTAGAAGCCGAAAGGGCCGCACACTCACCGGGCAGGAAGAGATGGCCGAATCGCCGTTAAATTGAAGGATGCTACCGATCGCAATGAGGTTTTGAAAAGAGCGCCTATCGGAGCGAGAAGACTGGGAAGGCCACCGCTGGCCAAGGATGCCCGCTCGCAATGCGGGCTATAAAGGAGGAGCTGCGCCAGCCGGGACATTGTGGTCGGTAAGTTTTTCGCTAAGGCCGCAGATTTACGGATCCAAAGTATGCTCAGCTTGGCTGCCAGGGGTCCGGAGGATCCTTATATGGACTTAGCAGCGAAAAGCGGCGGATGTCGCTGCAGCACTTCCGGTCGGCGATCACAAGACGTAAGAGCTGTTTTGGTCTCAATTCCATAGTCCGGATCGCTCACTCACCGACCGATCGACGTCGTAATGGGCTGAGCTGAATAGGTTGTCCGGACTTGCCATGACAGATATCGTGACTCATGTCCGCCGGATAGGCCCAAGCCAAGAGCTATTTTGGCTTATTGCAGCAGCTTGGGGCGGTGCCGATATCAAGGTGATGAAGCGGGCCGGCTCGCATAGAGGGTGCACGGATGTCCTCGCCTGTGAAGACACATTGATAGAGATGGATGCCACCGCTGTTGCAACCTAGGGTTCGGATGAAAGCCGGTTACCCACCGAGCACTATTTGGGGAAGTTCTCGCGTGGTGCTCGTGGTAATAGAGTCGCAGGTTTCAAAAATGTCACGCTCAAATGAACGCTTTAATTTTGTAAAACAATGTTTATGATGTAAGAGCTTTTATACTTGTGCGCTCTAGTATTGAAATATCTCCTATGCGCCGCACGATACGCAGGTATAACCCGAAGATGGCATTCTTCGCTTCAGCCCCCACGCACAAGGTGTGGGGTGTTCGCAAAATAGCGATTTTCACACTTAATCCGGACGCCTCGGTCCTTAAGGAGGTGGTAGTAGCAAACGAGGCAACCGGACTATGATTGTGGGGACCCCGACTCGCAAGTCGTGATCATCAATGCACGCGGTAAGGATCCCAGAGATCAATGCTCACCGAACACACGTAAGCTGAATAACAAGAGTCTTACATCCATGCATACCGCCTTACACAAATTATGACCATTATGGTCAAGTCTTACATCGATAAAGCCTTAAGGGCTGAACATCAAATAAAACAAAGCAGCGGAAATTCGCCGATAAGCGTAACCCATGCCATCTCGCCTTAACCCTACAGCATTCTCGACCGAAACGCCCTAGTTCGCATGTTCGCTCCAAAGAACTCTTCTTCAACTCCGGTTCTTCCATGCCCGGTCAATTAAATAACCAAGTGGCAAGCCAATGAGTACTTTGAATGTACTCGCAAGCAACCCATGATTTGGTTCAAGGTACAAGAATGCATAACATAGGTAAAGTTTTGCATAAAGCTAGTTTTGAGTGCAATGACATGTTCAACATCCTATAAAGCATGCATCAAGAGAATTCAAGTAACCATGAGAACAGTCACGATATCAACATGAATAGAATGGGCACCAACCCATTTATCATAAACAGAGTGGGCACCAACCCATCTCAATCGTGTCAAGTCTTTTGACTTGACCCAAGACAACATCATCATCTCACACACACCGGTTTGAAAACAAGTGGACGAGCCCAAGAGCGTTACCTAATCTGCCCATGACCGTGACACGGCTATTCAATAGTTTTACACTCGCAGAGGTTGCACACTTTACCCACTAGATCCGGGAACTTCCGTGTCATCCACGACCATGCAGTACTCAAGTACCCGGTAAGCACCGATCACTACCTTCCCTAGACGACACTAACATGGAGTCCACTCGATTGGTAGTAACCCCGTACAAACATTTCACATCATAAAGTCATGAGCCTCGCCTCCCATATTCATCACATACCACAAGCACGGGTACCAACGGTGTGTCCGTGTCTC
The DNA here is from genome assembly GCA_021437245.1 of Aegilops speltoides. Classification (NCBI taxonomy): domain Eukaryota; kingdom Viridiplantae; phylum Streptophyta; class Magnoliopsida; order Poales; family Poaceae; genus Aegilops; species Aegilops speltoides. The sequence goes on along the minus strand of JAHHZJ010001418.1, from coordinate 20,873 downwards.
GTGAAAACAGTCATGGCCGCCTCTACCGGCACGACTTCGCCCCAAGAGAGAGCACCAACTCTCCCCCGCCACTAGTAATGCGGGCTCCAAGCTAGTATCGGTCTAGGTACTCAACAATGCCCTTTCCCATATAAGGGTAGAGTGGTCGCAAGATGTAAGGTTGGAATAACGGTCGCAACTCCACCAATCCGCTTTGAAAACAACACACATTTGCCTCGCACACCACTTCGCCATCAAGTGGTTACCCATCTCATCATCTCCTCGCATAAGTGGCACCCGACGGGTTTTCAAAAGACTTTGAAAATATTTTGTCTCCATCACCATGCATATCCCCGCCCCTTTGGCGTAGCACTACTTAGCATCCTATCTACTCCCATCGCCATGACCCTCATAAGGAGGTAGGGTCATGCACAATGCAAGTGTCAACGAGAAAAGTACCGAGGCAACCCACCAAAGTGGTTACCCATCCTTCATGATTCCGATGCAACAATAGTAAGTGCTATATGACATGCATAAAAGGGTTTCTTAGACATGGTCAAAGGGCTGCTTGTCTGCTCAACAAAGTCTTCGGGTCTTCAAAGTCTTCGTCCAACTCTTCACAAGAACGCAATCTATCGCCGCAAAATAATAACGGAAAATAAGGCAATAATAGAACAGAAAAATCAAAGTGCTCAGAAAAATGTCAACTCTTTTTGTAAAATACTAGATGGAAATACAAGATGGGGAAACTTGCTAGTTTTGGATTTGGAGTGGTGGAACAGAAGATATGGATTTTCAAAGGTTTATTTAAATGCTAAAAACCACATTTAAATATTTACAGAGAACAAAAGGTGGTTGGATTTGAGTGAGAGTTGCACCATTAAATAGGTTGCAATATTTGGGGATTTTAGAAATTGGAATCAATGCATTTGGATTAATATTTAATCCTGTGGAATTTTTAGAAGATGTGACAGAAAAGAAAAAGAAAAAGGCACCGTATTCGCCGGGCCGTATCAGCCATAGGCAGCGCCAGCCAAGAAGCCGCCCACCGAGCCAACAGAGACAACAAGGCCAAGGCCAGTTTTCAAACCCGACGGGCGGGCCCAATGCTGGGAGAGAGAGGGGCGAGAGAGAGGTGAGGATGACAGCGGGCCCGCCTGCCATCTCCGACCACGACTGTGGGGCCGGGCGTGTCACCGGGCGGCGATGCAGGCACGGCGGTCGAGCTGATGGCACCGGCGGCCTCGTCGTGTCGCTGCTCGGGTGGTGCCGGAGTTGGCCGCCGGAGGCAGGGGTTTGCCGGGCGACGAGGTTTGCGCGGAGGAGCTGGGAGGCGGCTGCCCGGCCGCTCCTACTGCAGCAGAGAGGGAAACGGAGGGAAACGCTCAGGAGATGCAAGGATTCCAGACGAGGCAAGGGAGGAGCGGGGAGGCTTATACTGCGAATCCCGGCGAAGCCGACGCGGCGGAGCTCGAGCTCGATCTCGAGCTCTGGGCGCCTCCGAGAAGAACTGGGGTGCAGGGGAAGTGTAGGTGGTGCAGAGCGAGGGGTGAGGGTGGAAGGGCCTCGGGAGGCCTTTATAGGAGAACGGCGGTCCACCAGGCTCGCGGCGCCGGCTGGCTCAGGGCTTGCCGCCACGGGCCCTGGAGGGCGCTGCACCGTGTCTAGGGGGCTCGTGGGGGTCGACTACCCTGTGGGATGAAGAGAGAGGAGAGCAGGGGCAGAGGCACCGCAGGTGAGCAGCGCCATTGGTGCGCCATGGCGTTCTGCTTGATAGCGCTGGAGGCGCGGGAAGGAGGAGAGAGGAGGGGACACAGGTGGATGGTCGCGGACGCCGAGGCGCCTGCCGGGCGCGAGGATGGCCCGAGGTGGCCGGAGCTGCTGGGCGAGGGCGGTTAGCAAGGGAGCGCATCAGAAGCGTGCTCCTGAGCGCCCATATGGCATGCCATGGCATATAATATGCCTTTGGGCGCGCCACCGATGTCCAAGAGCGCCTGGGGTAGTAAAGAAGGGTTTAGAGGCATTGGATGCCCCTGGGATCCACCGGAGTGAGGAGGAGGTTGAGAGAGAGAGAAAAGAGGGGGGTTTCACCTCAATTATTGAACTAGGCTAGCCATTGTTACTGGAGGTGAAAGTGGACTAGAAAAAGCTGTGGTAAAAATTGGAGCTTCCAAGAATAGTGAAAGGGTCAAAACAAAGGATTTTAGCAAAATGTCAAGGTGTTTGATGGAGTTTTAAGCAAGCAAATGGACTCCAATTGTCATGAGGATCCACAAGGTGAAATGACTCATATAAATATAGCCATCCACCAATTGGGAGGTTATTTGGGCAAGGTTGCCAATGCAACTTTTGTGAACCCTAGAAATGAGCGTAAATGGAGTTGTGTAGATCTAGTTGAGCATAACACTTCTCCTTGATGAACCACTTTGTGTAGTGGCCTCATTTGGTCATGTGAACATGCTCACAAAAGTTGGGGTCTTGAGAGGAAGTTGGTAGAACAAAGTTGTTCAAATTTGCTTCTGGTCGAGAGGGTTTTGAGGCACTTTGACCAAGATTTCTCTTCTCCAACCTGTGCTATTTGGTCCAGATGCATCATTAGACCAATGAAGCATGTCCACCAAGTTTGAGCACATTTGGGCATACTTGGCAATGTAAAGTTGATCAAACTTCAGAATGGACAGAAATAGTTTTGAGGGGTTCTGATGAGGTTATCTTGTTCTCCAAGTCATGAGACTTGGCAAGATCATCTAATATGTCATATGTGACATGATAGAATTTTACTGAATTTTGGAGAATATTTTTTGTAAATATTTCAAAAGCTTGAAATATCCAGAAGAGTTTTAGAGGATTTGACCAATATTTTGAACATGACCATGTGTTGAAACTCTTATATATGGACAATATATGTCCTATGAGTTTCCTAAATTTTGTCAAATATTTTTGAAACAATAAATTAATTTTTCCTATTAAAGACCATTTCGCCTTAAGAAAAAGCTTTTAAATAAAATAGTAAAACAACTTTTAAAATTATATTTTGTGGTTTCGGGTATCCTTTATCTAATAGGAATCAAATATATTTTTGAAAGATTTTACTGCCCTTAATCAAGTACTTGCAAAGGCAAACCTTAATTCAGTGGGTTTTTGAAAACTAAATTTAGAAAATACTTTCTCGCCAAATTATTTTTGTAAGAAAATTTATATTGCACTATACACATGGCATGGTCATTGGTCAGGAGCTTGGGGTAAGGAGATGAAATATAGAAGGTGGAGTGGTTGACTATTAAGAGCACTTGAAAACCACATAGGGGAAATCAACACCAAATAAAAGCCAAATAAAGCAAAAAGTTTTTGTTGGTCCAAATTTTCATGCTTTATTAATGAAAATGCAATGTTACAAAATGCAGGGTGTGACAGACCTACCCCCCTTACAAGAATCTCGTCCCCGAGATTCCTAAACTAGGCTTTAAAGAGATACGGAATTGATCTAAGGTAGTCTTCACGCCCCAAGTTGCTTCGCTTCAAAGTGGTTGCTCCATTGACCTTGAAGTACTTGATGGTGCGGTTGAAAAGGCCGCTCAGCCTCATCTAGAATGCGATGGGCCTCTCACGATAAGTCAAATCAGCTGGAGGTCAATGGCTTGGTGATTGACGCCCTTGTAGAGATCAGCTTGTCTCGAACTTGGAGACACTTCCGAGTTGTGACACGTGAACACGCAGCACATCGTAAAGTTCGTGGAAGTTCCAACCGGTAGCCACTTCTCCTCGCTGCTCCATGATCTTGAAGGCCAATGTATCTCGGAGCGAGCTTCCTTTGACATGGAAGCGCTGGGCCCCTTGAGAGGGGTGACCAAGATAGACATGGTCTCCAACTCGAAGTTTATGTCTCTACGACGTGAGTCAGTCAGAGCTTCTCTCGCCTTGACTTGGCAGATTTCAGACGCCTCGACAAGCTGGACTTGCTCTTCGCTTCACGGAGGATATCCGCCCAAAGACAAGTCCTTCACCGCTCTCGACTAATTGAGAGGTGTACGCACTTCCGCCTCAGATAACACTTCAAATGGTGCCATCCAAGGCTTGCCGGTAATCTGTGTTGTAAGAGAACTCGCGAAAGGGAGGCAATCTTCCCACTTAGCTCCATAAGCTAAGACACGTGCTCGAGCATGTCTTCGAGTATTTGATTCACTCGCCTCCTCGACCTCCGGCCTGTGGGTGGAAAGCAGCACAAGGACAGCTTGGTCCCCATGGCCTCCTCGAATTTCTTCCAAAACCTTGAGGTGAACTGGTTCCTCGATCCGACACAATCTCCTTGGGAACACCATGAAGGCTCACGATTCGGTTGAGGTAGAGACTGCTAACTGTTCCCTTTGTAGGTTGTCTTGACAGAATGAAGTGGGCCACCTTGGTCAAATGGTCAACGATGACCCAGATGGAGTCATGTCCCTTGTTCGACCTGGTAAACCGTGATGAAGTCCATCCCGACTTTGTCCCACTTCCACTGGAACCTTGAGTGGTTGGAGTAATCCAAAGAGGTCGATGTTCAGCTTGACTCTCCGCATACGCCACACTTTGCAACATAGGTGGCAATCTCCTTTTCATCCCGTACACCAAAATCTTTCCTTCAGTGTCCCGATACATCTTGGTGCTCTGTGGTGGATGGAATATGGGCTGTCATGAGCTTCTTGCAAGATCGTGTTCTTGAGCTCAACCTTGTTGGGCACGCAGATGCGACTCCCAAACCACACAATTCCTTCCTCATCCTCTCGAGAACTCGAGGCTTTGCTCGCCTTGATCTTCCTCTTGATGCCTTCAATACTCTCATGCCCCTTCCGGGCTTTCTTGATATCATCCATCAAGGTAGGCTTAACTTCGAGGTTGGCCAAGAACTCGTGCAACCAGCCCAACCCAAGCTTTCAAGTTCTTCATACAAGGCGGTAGCTTGTGCTTTAGCATAGCATTCAAGGAGCAAGCCTTCCCGCTCAACGATCTGCTACCACATTAGCCTTCCAGGTGGTATTGAACACTAAGGTCATAATCCTTTATCAACTCCAGCCATCTTCTCTCGCCTCATGTTCAATTCCTTTGAGTGAAAATATACTTCAGACTTTTGTGGTCCGTGTATATTTCACATCGCTACCCAAGAGGTAATGTCGCCAAGTCTTCGTGGCATGAACCATCGCTGCTAGCTCAAGGTCATGAGTAGCATAGTTCTTCGTGAGGTCGTGAGTTGCCTTTGAAAGGTAGGCTACGACCGCTTTCTTGCATCGTAACACCTCCCATCCGATTCTTGACGATCACAATATATCACAAACTCCTTGTGTATATCCGTGGCCGTAATCGGGCAAGGTTAGCCTCTTCTTGAGCTCCCGAAGCTCTTCGCACTTCGTGTCCACTCAACTTTGTCCTTCTTCAAGAGCTGAGTCATGGGTCGGGCAATGCTCGAGAATCCTTCAACGAACTTGCGGTAATATCCCGCGAGTCCGAGGAAGCTTCGACTTCCTTCACATTGCTCGGGATTGCCATTCACCACGGCTTCAATCTTAGCAGGTCGATCGACAATCCTCTTCGCTAGAACATGACCCAGAATCCAACTTCACGCAGCCGTAATTCACACTTGCTGAACTTGGCATATAGTTGGTGCTCTCGGCTTGTCTAGGACCATCCTCAAGTGTTGCTCGTGTTCTTCTTCCGACTTCGAGAAGACAAGGATGTCATCAATGAAGACAACGACAAACTTGTCCAAATATTCCATGAAGACCTTATTCATGAGGTACATGAAGTAAGTCAGCATTGGTCAATCCAAAGGACATGACCGCAGCATTCATACAGCCATATCCGTTACTTAATGCCGCCTTTGGAATATCTTGGGGTCCGATCTTCAGCTGGTAGTACCCAGATCCGAGGTCGATCTTGGAGAACACCTTGGCCCCATTGAGTTGATCAAACAGATCTTCAATCTTGGGAAGTGGGTACTTGTTCTTGATTGTAACCTCATTGAGGAGCGGTAGTCAATGCATAAGCGGATGGTACCGCCCTTCTTGCCACAAATGTAATAAAGCGATCCCCAAGGGGAGGCACTAGGGCGGATAAATCCTTCCTCAACCGCTTCTTCCACCGCTTCTTCAATTCGCTAATCCTCCGATCCCATTCTATAAGGCTTTATAGATGGGTCCTCGCCCGGTATGAGCTCGATGATGAACTCAATGTCCCGGCCAGAGGCATTCCCGGTAGCTCATCAGAAAAAACATCGGGATACTCGTGATACTATCGCAGATTGCTCCAATCCAACTTCACGACACTTGACTTGGTTGGCTTGAGTAGAGGAGGGGTTGGAGGCAAACTTAACTTCGACTCTGGTCATTGGTCATAGTGACCGTCCGGGCTGGCGAATCAATCAAGCCTTGGTGCTTGCTGAGCCAATCCATTCCCAAGATCACATCCAAGCCTTGTGATTTTAGGATGATAAGGTCTCTAGGAAATCTACCCTGCTAATGGTAATCCCGACTCCTTTACATCCTACCTTGGCTCTCATCTCTGCTCCGGGTTTGTACCACCATAGGGTTATTCAGGGTGTAGGGTCATGCCACTTTTTAATGCAAAACTTTGGGCGACAAAAGAATGCGTGGCTCCGTAATCAAACAAAACAAATATGGTGCTGAATTGATATGGAACGCACTCAAAGACGACGTCCGGTCTTCCCGGCTTCTTCCGCAGTGACATGATTCACACGACCTTGCCATTGTTGGGCAGGTTATGGGAGCTTGGTTCCTTGGTGGCATTCCACGGCCTTGGCCTCGGTTCTCATGATTGGGGCGCGGGCGCGGGCTTTTGTTGGGGCAATTTTGAGTAATGCCCCGCTGTCCACATCCCAAACAAGTGACTTGATTGGGGACGACGCCTTGCCAAAGATTGTTATTGGGGTTGTTGTAAGCTGGCCCGGGTTGGCATACCGAGGTGGATAGTTGGTGCGGGTGCAGAGCTCTTGGTCTGCCGATAGGTTGGCTTGACCGGGCTGGCTGCCATGGGCGAGGCTTCGTTGCCGGAGCTACCCTTGCCGATCATCTTGCGCTTACGAAGTGTCATCCAAGGCACGCCGCTTGTCCTCAAGCATGAGTGCCTTGTTCACCAGATCAGAAAGGTCGGGCAACAGACACAACAAGCGTAGTACCGCAGAGTCCGTTAAGGCCTTCCATGAAGCGCCCTTTGGCAAAGATCGCCGACATCCTCGGGGCATACCTTGAGAGAACACCGAACTTCTGATGTACTCCTTGACAAGCTACCACCTTGCTTCGTGGCTCGAACTCACGCTTGATGGCCATGATTCCGTATGAATGTGGGCCTTGCGAATTCTGTCTTGAAGGTGTTCCAAGTGATGTCTTGCTCAACATGCATAGCCTTGAATCCATCCCACCAAGCTCCGCAGTCCCCGAGACAAGGCAAGATACGCCACTTTATCACGGTCCTCTCGCATCCGACTAGTGCCAGCAGATCCTCAATGGTGCGGACTCACTGCCTGCATCCAGGGGTTCAGCAGCCTCGATGAAAGTGGGTGGTGCATGCTTCTTGAACTCCACCAGTGGAACGCCCATGGTCAGTGTCCCGCCGGCCGGGCGGTTGACACCGAGCAATCATCCTGAGGGCTGCAGCAGTTGTTGGCTGCTCCTCTCCTCGAAGGCTTGGAGAAGCTGAGCCATGTCCATGCTTGGAGGAGGTGGTGGGGTGGAGTCTGCCTCGGCTTGGTCCTCGCCGATTTCGCCTGCAGAACCTCCCGCTTGCTGCCTGGGTAGAGGTACCAAGACGTGTTACAACAGCATCCCGTTGGAGTGGTCAAGGTTCATGATTGGGGAAAGATGGGGAAAGCAACATAGATGGGATGCCTAGTAAGGGGTCGGTATGACACTAATTGTTTTCATGCAAGGGCCAAAGGGCCAAACACATTCATTAAAATCCAAATGGGCGATGTAGTCGCATAAGTTCCCAAGGAAAGTACGACGTCCATCAAACACAGCAAAAGCAATCACAACACTACATGGTTTCATAAGAACCATTACATGGACTCGACCAAGATAGGGGTACACGACCTATCCTAACGGAGGGTTACTAACGGGCATATCCAAGTTGTGAATGATGCCTAAGTGGTGGAATGCCCTGGTCGCAGTAGTCCTGCTCTTCTGGTCTTCCTCCTCTTCATCAAGAGCGCTTTCTTCACCGCTGAAGGGGTGGGGAGTGGAGGAGCTCAACGCGCGCTGTTTTGCTGGTGGGGTGAAGAGCCCACGGTAATCCCTTGCGCCATGCGGGGTTGCTGTGGTGGTTCTCCATCCTTTGGGGGTCTTCCATCAGATGCGATTGGGGCTGTCCAGGGGAGCACCTTCCTTCTTGATCCTATCCGCCTTCTCTTGTGCTTGGCGAAGAAGTGCCTTGGCCTCATGAAGTTCCTTTCGAGTTCCATTGATTCCATGCCAAGTGTTGTGCCAAACTATCGCACAAAGGCTCAAGTAGGTCCGAATCGGTGGAAGTCCTTCTTCTAGTGGTGGAGCTGGTGCATTAGCTCATCTCGCCTTCCTTCCGATAAGGCAAGAAACGGGTTGCCAACTCGCTCGCCATCTCTCGAAGAAGGTCTCGAGGCGCAGTGAGTGCCTTGAGGGTTGCCGCCTCGACGGCAAGAACTAGTGTTGCCATCCGGGGTCCCTCAAGAACCAGCTTGTTGGAGAGTCATTGGCCTTCACGATCACTTCCACGTGATACTCCGCCTCGCCATTGATCCAATGCTCATGGTAAGTGAAAGTGGGGGCTCGTGGAACTGCACCTCTTGAGGCTATCCTCGAGAAGCACGGAAACCGTGGTCGAAGTCTTCGCACGGCAGCCATCTACAAAGGTTGAATGGGAGAGGTCAAAATGCATCTTGGGTGGGTAAGCTTCGTAAAAGAAGAGAGGTTTAGATGGTCTCAAGTTTAACTAACGCCCATGCTAACTAAGGCTTCCTACAACAGATGGCTCGATATCACTCGGTGGGGACCCCGACCGCAAGTCGTGATCACCGAATGCACGCGTACAAAGGATCCCAGAGATCAATGCTCACCGAACACACGTAAGCTGAATAACAAGAGTCTTACATCCATGCATACCGCCTTACACAAATTATGACCATTATGGTCAAGTCTTACATCGATAAAGCCTTAAGGGCTGAACATCAAATAAAACAAAGCAGCGGAAATCTTCGCCGATAAGTAGAACCCATGCCATCCGCCTTTAACCCTACAGCATTCCGACCGGAAACGCCCTAGTTCGCATGTTCGCTCCAAAGAACTCTTCTTCAACTCCGTTCTTCCATGCCCGGTCAATTAAATAACCAAAGGCAAGCCAATGAGTACTTTGAATGTACTCGCAAGCAACCCATGATTTGGTTCAAGGTACAAGAATGCATAACATAGGTAAAGTTTTGCATAAAGCTAGTTTTGAGTGCAATGACATGTTCAACATCCTATAAAGCATGCATCAAGAGAATTCAAGTAACCATGAGAACAGGTCACAGATATCAACATGAATAGAATGGGCACCAACCCATTTATCATAAACAGAGTGGGCACCAACCCATCTCAATCGTGTCAAGTCTTTGACTTGACCCAAGACAACATCATCATCTCACACACACCGGTTTGAAAACAAGTGGACGAGCCCAAGAGCGTTTACCTAATCTGCCCATGACCGTGGACACGGCTATTCAATAGTTTTACACTCGCAGAGGTTGCACACTTTACCCACTAGATCCGGGAACTTCCGTCATCCACGAACCATGCAGACTCAAGTACCCGGTAAGCACCGATCACTACCTTTCCCTAGACGACACTAACATGGAGTCCACTGATTGGTAGTAACCCCCGTACAAACATTTCACATCATAAAGTTGTGAGCCTCGCCCCATATTCATCACATACCACAAGCACGGGTACCAACGGTGTGTCCGCGTGCCTCGTGAAAACAGTCATGGTCACGCCTACCGGCACGCACCCCGCCCCAAGAGAGAGCACCAACTCTCCCCCGCCACTAGTAATGCGGGCTCCAAGCTAGTATCGGTCTAGGTACTCAACAATGCCCTTTCCCATATAAGGGTAGAGTGGTCGCGCATGTAAGGTTGGAATAACGGCCGCAACTCCGACCAATCCGCTTTGAAAACAACACACACATTTGCCTTGGCACACCACTTCGCCATCAAGTGGTTACCCATCTCATCATCTCCCCGCATAAGTGGCACCCGACGGGTTTTCAAAAGACTTTGAAAATATTTTGTCTCCATCACCATGCATATCCCCGCCCCTTTATGTAGCACTACTTAGCATCCTATCTATCTCCCATCGCCATGACCCTCATAAGGAGGTAGGGTCATGCACAATGCAAGTGTCAACGAGAAAAGTACCGAGGCAACCCACCAAAGTGGTTACCCATCCTTCATGATTCCGATGCAACAATAGTAAGTGCTATATGACATGCATAAAAGGGTTTCTAGACATGGTCAAAGGCTGCTTGCTCGCTCAACAAAGTCTTCGGGTCTTCAAAGTCTTCTCGTCCAACTCCTTCACAAGAACGCAATCTATCGTCGCAAAATAATAACGGGAAAATAAGGCAATAATAGAACAGAAAAATCAAAGTGCTCGTAAAATGTCAACTCTTTTGTAAAATACTAGATGGAAATATAAGATGGGGAAACTTGCTAGTTTTGGATTTGGAGTGGTGGAACAGTAAGATATGGATTTTCAAAGGTTTATTTAAATGCTAAAACCACATTTAAATATTTACAGAGAACAAAAGGTGGTTGATTTGAGTGAGAGTTGCACCATTAAATAGGTTGCAATATTTGGGGATTTTAGAAATTGAATCAATGCATTTGGATTAATATTTAATCCTCGTGGAATTTTTAGAAGATGTGACAGTAAAAGAAAAGAAAAGGCACCGTGTTCGCACGGGCCGTAACAGCCACAGGCGCGGCAGCCCAGTGTGCCGCCCAAATGAGCTCACCAGACATACAAATACAAGGCACAAGGCCAGTTTTAAACCCGACGGGGGGCCCAGCTGCCAGGGAGAGAGAGGGCGAGAGAGGTGAGGATGACAGCGGGGCCCGTCATCTCCGACCTCGACTGTGGGGCCGGGCGTGCTCACCGGCGCGGCGATGCAGGCACGGCGGGTCGAGCTGATGGCACCGATGGCTCGCCGTGTCGCTGCTCGGGTGGTGCCGAGTTGGCCGGAGTGTGGGGTTTGCCACGACGAGGTTTGCGGCGGAGGAGCTGGAGGCGGTTGCCCGGCCGCCCCGGCCGCAGCAGAGAGGGAAACGGAGGGGAAACGCTCAGGAGATGCAGGATTCCAGACGAGGCAAGGAGGAGCGGGGAGGCTTATACTGCGAATCCCGGCGAAGCCGACGCGGGCGGAGCTCGAGCTCGAGCTCGAGCCTGCCCCCTGAGAAGAACTGGGGTGCAGGGGAAGTGTAGGTGGTGCAGAGCGAGGGGTGAGGGTGGAAGGGCTCTGGGAGGCCTTTTATAGGAGAACGGCGGTCCACCGGGGCTCAGGCGCCGGCTGGCTCAGGCTTGCCGCCACGGGCCTGGAGGGCGCTGCACCGTGTCTAGGGGCTCGTGGGGGTCGACTACTCCTGTGGGATGAAGAGAGAGGGAGAGCAGGGGCCGAGGCACCACAGGCGGTGAGCAGCGCCATTGGTGCGCCATGTTTGCTTTGATAGCGCGAGGCGCTGGGAAGGAGGAGAGAGGAGGGGACAGCGCTGCGGAGGTCGCGGACGCCGAGGCGCCTACCGGGCGCGAGGGGATGGCCCGAGGTGGCCGGAGCTGCTGGGCGAGGGCGGCATAGCAGGGAGCGCATCAGAAGGCTCCAGAGCGCCCATATGGCATGCCATGGCATATAATATGCCTTGTGGGCGCGGCCACTAATGTCCAGTAGCGCCAGGGGGTAGTAAAGAAGGGTTTAGAGGCATTGGATGCCCTGGGGATCCACTGGAGTGAGGAGGGAGGTTGAGAGAGAGAGAAAGAGGGGGGTTTCACCCCTCAATTATTGAACTAGGGCTAGCCATTGTTACTGGAGGTGAAAGTGGACTAGAAAAAGCTGTGGTAAAAATTGGAGCTCTCCAAGAATAGTGAAAGGGGTCAAAACAGTGATTTTAGCAAAATGTCGAAGGTGTTTGATGGAGTTTTAAGCAAGCAAATGGACTCCAATTGTCATGAGGATCCACAAGGTGAAATGACTCATATAAATATAGCCATCCACCAATTGGGAGGTTATTTGGGCAAGGTTGCCAACGCAACTTTTGTGAACCCTAGAAATGAGCAGTAAATGGAGTTGTAGATCTAGTTGAGCATAACACTTCTCCTTGATGAACCACTTTGTGTAGTGGCCTCATTTGGTCATGTGAACATGCTCACAAAAGTTGGGGTCTTGAGAGGAAGTTGGTAGAACAAAGTTGTTCAAATTTGCTTCGGGTCGAGAGGGTTTTGAGGTACTTTGACCAAGATTTCTCTTCTCCAACTCTGTGCCATTTGGTCCAGATGCATCATTAGACCAATGAAGCATGTCCACCAAGTTTGAGCACATTTGGGCATACTTGGCAATGTAAAGTTGATCAAACTTCGTAATGGACAGTAAATAGTTTTGAGGGGTTCTGATGAGGTTATCTTGTTCTCCAAGTCATGAGACTTGGCAAGATCATCTAATATGTCATATGTGACATGATAGAATTTTCCTGAATTTTGGAGAATATTTTTTGTAAATATTTCAAAAGCTTGAAATATCCAGAAGAGTTTTAGAGGATTTGACCAATATTTTGAACATGACCATGTGTTGAAACTCTTATATATGGACAATATATGTCCTATGAGTTTCCTAAATTTTGTCAAATATTTTGAAACAATAAATTAATTTTTCCTATTAAAGACCATTTCTGGCCTTAAGAAAAGCTTTTAAATAAAATAGTAAAACAACTTTTAAAATTATATTTTTGTGGTTTCTGGGTATCCTTTATCTAATAGGAATCAAATATATTTTTGAAAGATTTTTACTGCCTTAATCAAGTACTTGCAAAGGCAAACCTTAATTCAGGGTTTTTGAAAACTAAATTTAGAAAATACTTTCTCGCCAAATTATTTTTGTAAGAAAATTCTATATTGCACTATACACATGGCATGGTCATTGGTCGAGCTTGGGGTAAGGAGATGAAATATAGAAGGTGGAGTGGTTGACTATTAAGAGCACTTGAAAACCACATAGGGGAAATCAACACCAAATAAAAGCCAAATAAAGCAAAAAGTTTTTGTTGGTCCAAATTTTCATGCTTTATTAATGAAAATGCAATGTTACAAAATGCAGGGTGTGACAATGATGCTTTATCACTTTCACTTAGCCATTGAGTTCGAGGGTTGACTACGATATAGCCCCTGGGGCACCGCGCCTCAATTCGCAAGGTGTGCCCGACCGAAACGGTCCTTCGTCAAAGCGAGGAATTCTAAACATTCCGTGGTCGATCGAGTGGTCGACTAGGCCTCTCGCTATATCATGATGCTGGCCGCTTTCATCGAGGTGCTCGCCAAATTAATCGGGCACAATCGCAGAGTTCTCCGGTGCCGATTAGCCGATGATACGGAACGAAGGCAAGAAACACGTGAGCCGCAAACCCAACATTCGACCAAAGACATGATTCGAGCTGATGCATATAAGGCCTAATCTCGAGACGCCGAACACTCCCTAAGGTGTTCGGTCTTTATAATAATGGGCGTAATAATGCCCTAAGCCCCTAGTGTCCGTGTACGGCGAGGTCCTCTCGACGCGCCGATGCCAAAATGTCGGCCTCCACTCGTTATAATGAGAAGCCAGGGATTATAGCAACAACAGACATAAAAAAAGGTTTACGCAGGTCTTAATCAAAAAGAATCCTTCCGACGGGTCCCTCACCGCACGCCCACTGCCGGTCTTCGCGCAGTAGCCGCTATTCTCGACGGGTATGCACGCTGTTCATCCAGAAAAGAGAGGAACTTAGTTTGAAAGGAAATCGCTAAAAAGTGCATGAAAATATTAATAAATGAATAAAGCGTAGTCTATATCAGCTCATTGTTGCTTATACGCACAGCCCTTGTGAAAGGGTGCGCTAGGAAGCCCCTAGCTTATTTATGCCGGACTCGTTTAGCCGTGTTCCGAGGTCTTTGATCAATTCTCTTAATGAAATGATGCCACGGACCGGCATTTTAAGTGTAAGCGACGCGTAATGTGGTATGGCGTTAAAGCGGACAAAAGCTTCACGCCCCAATAGTGCTTGATAGCTACTTTTGAATGGGGCGACATGGAAGATTAGTTGAGATCGAAAGTTGTCCGTGACCAACACAACTTCTAGTAATAAGGAGCCTGCACTTGGTGTAAGGGCTCGCATCACCCTTTAAAGGAAGTGCGGCTATGTCGAATTTTAGTAAGGCCTATCCCCAACTTGCGGATTGTGTTCGGATATAGCAGTTTAAATCGCGCCGCCGCCCATCGTGACTTGTGTAAATTGTAGTCCGTCGATTATAGGATCCAATATCGAGCATTCCATCCTGCATTTCAACACTTCGAATAATCTAGGTGGTCAAAAGTGATTGGTTTTGACATCCAATCTCGAGGTTCCATTGGTGGACTTTGCGAGACCCATCTTTGTGGGTGCCGCATTGTTTTTCCAGAGATATCACATGAAGTGAGTTTACTGCTTGGACTTCTGTGGAAAGTCTTTTGTTTTCTCGGGCGCCTCGCAGTGGGGTTCACATCGCCCTCGCTTGTGCGCCAAGCCCTTGTGTTCGTGTTGAGTCACCGACTATTTGAAAACCCAACAATCTCGGTGGGTGTGGTTTGCAAGTGCCTTCCAGAGGTAATGTGGATTTGACATATCCAATCCAGAATTTTGTTTGTTGATAGCTCATCACCGTTGTCCTTAAGAGGCGTGTTTTGTTGTTTGGTCATGAAGTGAATCCGGCGCCGACCGCCGCTTTTGGCTTTTTCTTTATTCCGGCGCTGATCTTTTCGGGCTACCGGATTTTCTGCTTCCATCTTTGATCTCGATGTACTTGTCGCCGGTGCTGCATCTTGCTAACCAGCTGTCTTCCCCCGCTAAAAGTGGGTCATGAGGCTTGTTAGCTGACATTGTCCCCGCTTTCTTGGCCGAGGTGTCTCGGGCAGCCGCTCGCTCCTCGGATATTGTGTTTAAAAGCTGCTAAGGCTTCCGCTATCCGACAATGACTATTTGGTTTTTTTAGTAAGACTCTCCTGCTGTTGAGTTATATGACTTAGATCGCTCAGATCCAGAGGGCGGACATAAGTCCCTTGAAAATTTGCTCTAAACGCTGCCCTCAAGCTCTTCCCAACTTCCAACAAGAGTTTTCGGGAGGCTTTTGAGCCAATGCCGAGCTGACCCTTTGAGCTTGAGGGTAGATATTTTATGGCGTGAGATCATCTGCTCTAGCCATGTGTATGTGTAGTATATAATCCTCATCCGCACTCTGTGGTCTCGTTGTTCCGTCAGTAAGTTTCTAGTTTATGGGTTTAAACCCTGCTGGGAATTCATGATCCAGCACCTCATTGGTGAAACATAGAGGGTGTGCGCGCCTGTGATTTGGGTGTACCGCTGTCTTTCAACACCGGCGGTTGTGATGCTTCCTGGGCCCTCTTTTGGCCCAGAATGGACCTGGCCGGGCCATCTGCTTTCCTGTGATCATGAGTCGGCTTGTGTGCGGCGCCGCTTCTAATTTTTGGCCTATCATCTGGCCATCTATCCGCCGACGGCCTTTGTTTTTTGACCGTGGGGGCTCTATGGCTTCTCGCACAAATTCTCGCAAGAGCTTTGCGCTTCGTAGCTTTTGATTGATGGCCATTGCAGATTTGTCCGCGGTTTTTAGCACTTTGCTCCACCTCATTCTCGGTATGTCTTCCGCTGTTTTGAGCTTCCGCTTTTCCTTCTTCGCACTTCTGCAAGCATGATTTAGTCTTTGCGAAGGCTCTTATTCTTTAGTGGTGTGTCCGGTGAGGTCGCTCAGACTGCTGGTTTCGCCGGCATGGATTGATTATCCGATTCGCCCTGCACGGAGGGTTGCTTGGTTGCGTTGCCGTCCACCGGTTTGCCCCGCTCAATTGTTGGTCATTAGGGAGCGCTGTTGTAGTCAACGCGGACTTAGGGCGCGCGCTCGCCGCCGCTTTTGGTTGTTTATCGGCGGATTATCTCTTTGCCGCCTCGCTGGTCCTCGTTATCGCTTCCTTTTGGGGTATCCACCATATATACATCATGGGTTGGGTGGCCTTCCAAAGGCTCGTGAGCGCTGGTTCTGATCGCCTCCCGCATCGCCGCCCATACCGCCGATGTCTTCGAGTCGTAGTCGAGCATGTCGGTTAAATCATCGACAAGGGCTACAAAGTGGGTGGTGGGTGGGCTTTGAATTTCTTCGTCGTCTGCGATCTCAACCATCCTGGCCATAATCCGCCAGGCTTCCAGATAGTGAGAGATGCTTTAGCGATTTAAGATGTCGCCAAAGGGCGAAGTGCCGAAGATGTCCGCAGCGGCGAAAACTATGATCGCGCCCAATCGGATTCGACATCAAGGGCGCAGGAGGTTCGAGTCCGCAGGAGTCCGCACCGGAGTCACAAGCTTTATAAGGGACGGGTCAGAGTTCGACTCCATCGCCGCGGAAGTTGCAGCCCCGAGGCGGTGTCCACCACCCATCCTGATTCGCGCGATCGGCCCGGATTATGGGTCGGAGCGGATTCTCGCGCAGCCCAAGGTACCGTCCGGGCCAGAGTTAGATCATGCCCATCGCGACATCGTGGGCTTGCTCGGCCGCGGATCGGATCCATCGAAGATCAAGTCTCCGCGATGTCCGCCGTGAAGTTTAGGTTTCCAAATCTGACCGACGCCAGGGCGAAGCTTCGATCCGCTTCCAGATGGCCAAGTGAATTAGCCCGCAGCAGAAGCCGCCATACGAAGATCTATCCGGGAGAAAAGTTCACCGACGCCGCTATTGTTGATTGAAGAAGCCATCTGCTTTATCGGCGATTTACACGAGGAACTCTCAATGAAAGCACCAATGTCGTGTCAAACCGCGGATCTCGGTAGGGGGTCCCAATCTGGCGCCTAGGCGATGGTAACAGGAGACAAGGGACACGATGTTTTACCTGTGTTCGGGCCCTCTCGATGGAGGTAAAACCCTACTCCCCGCTTGATTGATATTGATGATATGGGTAGTACAAGAGTGGATCTACCACGAGATCAAGGAGGCTAAACCCTAGAATCTAGCCTATGGTATGATTGTTGTAATGGTTGTCAGTCCTATGGATTCAAAGCCCTCCGTTTATATAGACACCGGAGAGGGCTAGGGTTACACAGAGTCGGTTACAATGGTAGGAGATCTATATATCCAGACGCCAAGCTTGCCTTCCACGCCAAGGAAAGTCCCATCCCACACGTAGACGGAGTCTTCAATCTTGTGTCTTCGTAGTCTTGGAGTCCGCGGACGATGATAGTCCGCTGTCCTGACACCCCTAGTCCAGACTCCTCAAGTGACCAACTTCCCGAAGTTGGTGCAATTGCTCAACACGCTCGGGCAAGCGATGAGTGGCGCTGCCTGTGCCTTATGGCCGGTCTGCCTCTCTACCCGAGGGCCTTGGAGATCTTATGGAGAAGCTTGTGGAGTACGGCAGCGCTTCTGCTTATGGAAGATATCGACCGCCATCAAGGTGCCAGGAGGCTTGGGCCATGGTGAAGACGCTGCACAAGAAGTGGATCCAAACCACATGGCCGAGGTCGGACCTGTGGGGCCTGGAGGAAGGAGATCCCCGTGATCTAGTGTACGCCAAGTAGAGTTGGCCGCTAAGTATTCTAATGGGATCAGAATTAGACAAATTGTTAGACGGGATTGAGGAGGAGTACACCAATAATTTGACGATGTATTTAAAATGACATGTAAAATGCCTTCTAGCCGGATTGTAGATCGCTTGTCTTTGCCGACCTTTTCGCTTCGACTCGACCCTAGAGTCCTGAGTGTGTCCAATACCTTCTATTATGAATAAACAGGGCATGCATGGAGACCAAAGGGGGTCATTAGTGCTTTATGAGACAAGTGCCCAACTAGTTATGTTATATTACATGGTTAATAAGAAACATCTTCCAGGAGAATAGTTCCATATGGGTTCTTTCCTCGAGGCATGCCCTAAAGTGCATGTCCGCACCGCGAAAAGAGCAGAAAACATCCGGGGCAGATAAATAAATAGGTAAAAAATCATCTTTCAAGTCACCGATCAATATTCCCTTAAGAACGCTTAGCTTTCGCTTCACCCACCGAGGTACACATCCGGCGACCCGACAAGAATAATCATAGAGGTGCTCCTTTACCTCCTAGCCGAACAATCGGGAACGAGGGGTAAGCACAGGAGCCAGCAACCCAGCTTGGCCAAAATTTAAGTCATATCGATGCATATAATGGTGAATAAAAGGTACATGCGAAGTTTGACACATGTGTTGGGCATCAAGCCCTTATAAGTAAACTTCGCTAAAGAAGCCCTGTATAATGAGTGCGGTAGCACATCAAGTGTGTGCTAACAATGCGCAAATCGCCCTCCGTGGCTTTAAGAAAAAGTGGATAAAAGAGAGATAAAAGGCAATCAAGTATAAAATGTGGACGGGGAAGGAGACGAACTCGAGTCCGCGCTTAGGCGAGAATCTTTGGAGGCGGCTGCGCTCCATGGGTT
Organism: Aegilops speltoides; assembly: GCA_021437245.1. NCBI lineage: Eukaryota > Viridiplantae > Streptophyta > Magnoliopsida > Poales > Poaceae > Aegilops > Aegilops speltoides. The sequence goes on along the minus strand of JAHHZJ010001418.1, from coordinate 2,153 downwards.
CGCTCGAGTCGGTTGTCCGATGCGCTTTGCAGACGGTATGTTCGCCGGTCAGACTTGGTCGATGATGAAGGGACCTTCCCATTTGGGCTTGAGTTTGTCCTTTTCTTGTCCGCAGCGAGAACTAGTTTGCCAACATTGTAAGTTTTAGCTCATTTCCTCGCTTTGATATCTTCGAGCCTGCTGCCGATAGAATGCGGAACGAGCCTTTGCCACGCCGCGCTTCCTCCTCTAATGCGCCCAAGCTGTCCCCGCCGATCCAACTCGGCTTTCTTCTTCGTATATGCGCACTCGAGGTGAGTCATGAATTATGTCGCAGGCAAACTGCTTCACGCCGTGATACCATAAAGAATGGTGTGAATCCGTAGTACGGTTTACGGGTCCGCAGCCCCGTGAGTACGGAGTTGAGCTCCTCTACCCAAAGGCGTGTTAGATTCCGTAAGGGACCGCACTAGTTCTGGCTTGATGCCGCCATTATTGGACCATTTGCTCGCTCAACTTGACCATTGGTTTGAGGATGATAGACTGAAGTGTAGTCGAGCTTAATGCCCATAATTTTGCACCAGAGTTTAACCTTGTCGGGTGTGAAGTTCGTGCCGTTATCGGTGATGATGCTGTGGGGGACGCAATAATGGTGTACTACCCCGGATACGAAGTCTATCACTGGTCCGGATTCGGCAGTTTTAACAGGCTTGGCCTCTATCCATTTGGTGAATTTGTCCACAATGACCAATAGGTACTTTTGCTTGTGGGTTCCCACTTTAAGGGGTTCAACCATGTCAAGCCCCCAGACCACGAACGGCTAGGTGACGGGTATAGTTTTGAGGGCGGTGGGTGGCATGTGGCTCTGATTAGCAAAGAGCTGACAACCGACGATCGCTTGGACTAAGTCCCGAGATCCGCCCGGCCGTCGGCCAATACAATCTCAGCATGTAAGGCCTTGCCTACGAGGGCCCGGCTGCAGCGCAGGTGTCCGCCTAGTCCGCGTGAATTTCAGCCAGAGGTTTCGCTTCCTCCTTCGAGATGCACCTTTGAAGGACTCCGTTGTGCTTTTCTTATAAAGTTCTCCTCGTGGACCTTGTAGGCTTTAGATCGCCGAACTATGCAATGGGCCTCATTTTGGTCTTTGGGAAGTTCCTCGCTAATTAAGTAGGCTAGAATGGTTCTCGCCCATGGGGCAACACGCCATTATTTCGTAATGAGGGTGTTATTTCATCGGCTGAACCACCGATTATGTCGATTGTTCGGTTGGTTAAGCGGCCGCTTCCGGTTGTTATTTCCGACTCTCTTCCCATAGTACGGATGGCTTAAAGAGCCGCCCAGAAGATGTTTGAGGAACAGTGCCGATTTTATACCGATGCGCTAACATGCTCTGGCTTTGGCTATTATCCTGCCACGGTGAAATTCGAGTCCTTCAAACGAAATGACATTTTAGGACATCATTACGAGAGGCTGCCATTTTCGGATCCTTGGCGCCAAAGTCTCCGCTTACTTGGGATATTGAAAGGTTTGAATCCTCAGCACCTCTAGGCGCTGAATACCCACGGAGATTGCCATCCGGAGACCATGTAGGAGGGCCTCAGATTCGCTGCATTGTTGGAGTCTGTGTACATTATCTCAAGCACGATAGATCTGGTCTCCGGTTTGGGACGTTAATACGATGCCAGCCCCCTGTGCCGCCAACATTTTGGAGCCGCCGAAATGCATAATCCAATTGAGTATGCGCCGCATTTTTAGGGAGTTCGCTTCACCATTCAGCGATGGAGTCAGCCAAGACTTGCATGACTTTATAACTCGCCGAAGTTTTATAAGTTATGTCAATGGTAAGAGCTCAATGGCCCATTTTGCAATCCCGCCTGCCGCGTCATGTTGTTTATAATGTCGCTAGGGGCACTTCGAGGCCATCAAGTATCGAACACTCTTGAAAGTAGTGTCGGAGCTTCCGGATGCCATGAACACCGCCAGATGCTATCTTTTGATAATGAGGGTATCAGGACTTGCAGTGGAGTTAAGACAAGGGATACATAGTACACCGGTTTTTGAAGAGGAAATTTATGCCCTTCGCTTTCGCTCGATGACGAGTACCGCTTTACAACTTGATGTGTCAGCGCGATATATAACAACATTGGTTCGCCTAAGTTAGCGCGGCCAGACCG
>JAHHZJ010001417.1:0-129591 GCA_021437245.1 Aegilops speltoides | reverse complement strand
ACACTTTTGTGTTTTGTCTAATTGCAGGTGTATGGGACATTTGTACAATCACATATGAAGATAAGGAAGAAAGAGATGTTTATTTACTGTTCAAAAAGTCTCTCACGTCACTTTTGGCCCAAGAGAGATAGAGTCCAAGTCTCTCACGTTTTGGACTCAGATTCGGACTTCTGCAGACATACCTGACTCAAAACGCCAACAACTTTTCATACGGACTCGAATTGGGTGATTCTTTTTTGTTGGAAACTAGATTTCATACTCTTTCCAGCACAATTGGAATCACCTAAAAATCCGTCCGGGCGTTGAGTTGTGGACGAAAACAATCTGACCTGCTGCAGAATCCGAGTCAAACTACAAGTCCAAGGTGTTACGTCACCTCCACTTGGGCCCATAGGCCTTATGCGACCTAGGGTTAGTTTTAGGCTGCCTTGGGACGTCCTCCCACCTCCTTGGCCGCCACCTTGCTTCTATATAGTAGATCCATCTAGTAGCTTTTCCTTGGGATTTGTTTAGTTAAAAGTTAGCCATTGCAACCGTGTGCGCCGTTTGTGTCAACGCGACCGGACCAAGACCGCTTCGGATCCCCACCTTTATCAATACTTCATACATACTGCAATATTCAGATTGCTTTTATCATATTCTTGCTTGTTCTTGATTGCTTGCAGGAATAGACCTTAATTAGTCGAGTTGATCGTGCTCCGGCGTGGTCAATAACCTCTCGGAGTTGGTTTAGCGATTGCTAAGCGCATAGCGTCGTGCGTTTGTAGTCGGATCGTCAAAGTCGTCTCCACCAAATCGATAGTTATCATCTCATCGAAGATCGGGACACCCGCCTCTATCAAGTGGTATCAGTTTCGGTTGCTCGGTGAGATTTTACAGTTTTTCATAGTTTAGATCGCATCGTCATTCATACCTACAGTCCATGAAAAAGCCACAAAAAAAGTTAGATCTGTTCATCCTTTATCCAAGCCGATCGAGCCTTTGCAATTTTCAATTCATTGCTTGCATAGTTGAATTATCGGTTGCATCGTGGTGTGGATTGCTGGTCTTAGTGTCTAGTTCCTTTAGAGTTTGAGTTCTGTTCACATTAGTCACGCGCCCATGCATCATTATCCCTTCAGCTGTCCACCATCCCATCCATTAATTTTCACCACGTGCTCGCCTTTGTTCATTGTCATAATCATAGTTGAGGTCATTCACATCTTCGCTTTGATCAATCTGCATCTTATCTAGTTTGTCTTGGAAGAGGAGAAAAAAGAAGAAAAAAGGAAAGAAAAAAAAAGAAAAAGAGAAAAAAGAAAAAAGTGTGAGAAAAAAAAGAAGAAAAAAAAGCGGATCTATCTAGAATCAATCTCGTACCAATTCGGATTGGAATCATTTTTTGCCTGTTCATTCGATAAGCAGATTGTATCTTCCTCATCTGAAGTCCGTTTTGGCTCCGTGAGTACTCAAATTGAAGCTAGCAACGAGCCGCATCTAAATAGTTGCAGAAGCTAGTTCATTATTTGACACCTCAAAATCGGCTTCTAAATAGGTCTTTTGCCCTTTGAAGTTCGTGAATACAGCTTGTTCAATTTTCGGGCCAGTTTAGAATTCTTTGACTCCTCATATCAACTCGGAATTGAGTGATTCTTTTGCATTGGAAAGCTTGAGTTAGTAGCATTCTTTGAAAGAATTTATCAGAAAATTGGCTCAAACTTTTCAAGAGGAAAGTTGGAGAGAGAGTTGTTGTACGTCACTTGGTAGTTGTTTTCATCATTATCTTCACTACCATTGTGATCTTCACTTATATCTTGCTGTCAAGAGCTACTTAGTATCCTTCATTGATGCTAGTTGTGCTATGCCGTGACCTCATTAGTGTTCTGGGCTCGCGTCTCTAGTCGGTCTAGCCTAGGACCAGCCTGATCGATACCGTCGTTGAGCGTTTATTCAACATTGCATCTTTGAATTGATTATTGCTAATCTTTTGCTACCATATATAGCCAACCCAGCTCCACATATTTCTACACCGTGTATCGTCGCTCCCCAGCAATCGCTTTACTCAATATTGAGTTACTTGACACGCTGGTTGCGATCACCGCTTTGCATGGTAGAACTTGTAGATATTGCTATTTGCATTCTGTGAGCACTTTACAACCACATCCTAGTAGTTCATAGGAACATTATTCTCGAATTTTGTTTCTTGTTTCTACTAATCATGACGGAGTTTGAGAGATGGAAGTTCTTGAATGACGAACACATCTTCACCATCGAGAGTTGGGACAACACACAAAGCACATGGCAGGTTAGCTCTTTACCGTCATTTGAGGGTGAATTTAATCCTGCTATTTATCTAGCTTGGGAGCTTGAAGTAGAACAAATTTTAGTCACATGTTTTACGAACTTGGCGATGCGAGCTGCCACTAGAGCATTCTGGTTTTGCTTCGTTTGGTGGAGTGTGCATTGTAAGAAAACATTGATAACCAACCCACAACTTGGAAAGATTTGAAAGATGTAATGAGAAACAGTTTTTCCCTCCTTACTATAAATGCGTGAATTGCCATAAATTTGAACAATTTAAACAAGGCAATAACACTGTTCATACTTACTACCAAGAGTTCAAATCTTATATGCATCATTGTGACATAGAAGAATCTGAGGATGATACAATGAATAGATTTTTGGTGGTTTGAACCATGATATTCGAGCAAGATTTCGATATATTCCTCGTTGCATTACGGTATGTATGTTAGTGCTTGTACCTTTGAGAGCGATTCTGGGAGGATGCATTGGGTGACTACAACAACTACTATTCAGTTCATGCTCACCACCGTCGGTTGGTTCCTCCACCATTGCACCTACTAGAGCAGCTCCACCTCGGATTGTGGCGCGACATCATCTCAAGTATGGTGCATTGTCTACGTGTGTACCTACATCAGCTACGTCTTTGCGACAAGGTATGATAAAAGGTATTGATGATATAACTTCACATGAGAATGATGCATCCTAGTTAACTTGAATGCATCATGTGTTGAGGTGATGAGGACATGACTACCTTTGATATGACCAAAATATTGCATACATGCATATTTGTCGGGTGATTTCTAGAGCAAACTATTCAATAATCTATTTATGTTATCGAACAAAATACTTCACACTTTTGTGTTTTGTCTAATTGCAGGTGTATGGGACATTTGTACAATCCATATATGAAGATAAGGGAAAAGGAGAAGTTTAGGTGCTGTTCAAAAAGTCTTCTCACGTCACTTTTGGGCCAAGAGAAGATAGAGTCCAAGTCTCTCACGTTCTGTATTCAGATTCGGACTGCATAGACATACCTGACTCAAAACGTCAACAACTTTTTCATACTGACTCCGAATTGGGTGATTCCTTTTTTGTTGGAAAGTAGATTTCATGATCTTTCCAGCACAATTGGAATCACCTTAAAATCCATCCGGAGCGTTGAGTTATGGACGAAACAATCTGACGCTGCACCAGAATCCGAGTCAAACTACAAGTCCAAAGGTGTTACGTCACCTCCACTTGGGCCCATTGGCCTTGTACGACCTAGGGTTAGTTTTAGGCTGCCTTGGGACGTTCTCCCACCTCCTTGGCCGCCACCCCTTGCTCCTATATAAGTAGATCCATCTAGTAGCTTTTTCCTTGGGATTTGTTTAGTTAAAGTTAGCCATTGCAACCGTGTGCCGTTTGTGTCCAACGACCAGACCAAGACCACTTCGGATCCCCACCATTATTAATACTTCATCCATATTCGCAATATTCAGATTGCTTTATCATATTCTTGCTTGTTCTTGATTGCTTGCAGGAATAGACCTTCGTGGTCGAGTTGATCGTGCACGGCGTGGTCAATAACCTCGGGAGATTGGTTTAGCGGTTGCTAAGGCGCAGCGTCGTGCACGTTTGTAGTCGGATCGTCAAAGTCGTCTCCACCAAATCGATAGTTATCATCTCATCGAAGATCGGGACACCCGCCTCTATCAAGTGGTATCAGTTTTCAGGTTGCTCGGTGAGATTTTACAGTTTTCATAGTTTAGATCGCATCATCATTCATACCTATAGTCCATAAAAAGCCACAAAAAGTTAGATCTGTTCATCCTTTATCTAAGCCAGATCGAGCCTTTGCAATTTTCTATTCGTTGCTTGCATAGTTGAATTATCGGTTGCATCGTCGTGTCGATTGCTGGTCTTAGTGTCTAGTTCCTTTAGAGTTTGAGTTCTGTTCACATTAGTCACGCCGCGCTGCATCATTATCCTTCCGCTGTCCACCATCCCATCTATTAATTTCCACCACGTGCTCTGCGCTGTCCATTGTCATAATCATAGTTGAGGTCATTCACATCTTACTTTGATCCAATCTGCATCTTATCTAGTTTGTCTTGGAAAGAGGAGAAAAAAAAAGAAAAAAGGAAAAAAAGGAAAAAAAAAAAAGAAAAGAAAAAGAAAAAAAGAGTGAGAAAAAAAGAAGAAAAAAATATCGGATCTGTCTCGAATCAATCTCGTACACGAATTCGGATTGGAATCTGTTTTGCGCACTGTTCAGTAAAACAGGTGTATCTTCCTCATACGAAGTCCGTTTTGGCCCCGTGAGTACTCAAATTGAAGCTAGCAACGAGCCGCATCTAAATAGTTACAGAAGCTAGTTCATTATTTGACACCTCAAAATCGGCTTCTAAATAGGTGTTTTTGCCCTCTGAAGTTCGTGAAGACAGCTTGTTCCAATTTTTCAGGCCAGTTTTAGAATTCTTTGAATCCTTATATCAACTCGGAATAGAGTGATTCTTTTTGCATTGGAAAGCTTGAGTTAGTAGCATTATTTGAAAGAATTTATCAGAAAATTGGCTCCAACTTTTCAAGAGGAAAGTTGGAGAGAGTGTTGTTGTATGTCACCTTGGCGTTGTTTTCATCATTATCTTCCTTTGCCGTTGTGATCTTCACTTATATCTTGCTGTCAAGAGCTACTTAGTATCCTTCATTGATGCTAGTTGTGCTTTCGCCGTGACCTCATTAGTGTTCTAGGCTCGCGTCTCTAGTCGGTCTAGCCTAGGACCAGCCTGATACCGTCGTTGGCGTTTATTCAACATTGCATCTTTGAATTGATTATTGCTAATCTTTTGCTACCATATATAGCCAACCCAGCTGCACATATTTCTACACGTGTATCGTCGCTCCCACAGCAATCGCTTTACTCAATATTGGAGTTACTTGACACGCTGGTTGCCGATCACCGCTTTCTTTGTATGGTAAGAACTTGTAAGACATTGATATTTGCTTTCTTGTGAGCGTTTTACCACCACATCCTAGTAGTTATAGGAACATTATTTTTGGATTTTGTTTCTTGTTCTACTAATCATGGCAGGATCCAGAGTCAATTCATGGGCTTTGTCGATCGCGGGAGACATGACACCACCTATGCAAATACCACAACCATCACGAGAGTTGGGACAACACACACAACCACATGGTCAGGTTATCTCTTTACCGTCATTTGAGGGTAGATTTAATCCTGCTATTTATCTAGCTTGGGAGTTTGAAGTAGAACAAGTTTTTAGTAACCATGACTTTTCGAACTTGGCGAGTCTGAGCTGCCACTAGAGCATTCTGGTTTTGCTTGAGTTTGGTGGAGTGTGCATTGTAAGAAAAATATTGATAACCAACCCACAACTTGGAAAGATTTGAAATATGTAATGAGACAACATTTTTCCCTCCTTACTATCGCCGTGAATTGCCCATAAATTTGAACAATTTAAACAAGGCAACAACACTGTCCATGCTTACTACAAAGAGTTCAAATCTTATATGCATCATTGTGACATAGAAGAATCTAAGGATGATACAATGAATAGATTTTTGGTGGTTTGAACCATGATATTCAGCAAGATTTGAGTATATTCCTCGTTGCATTACGGTATGTATGTTAGTGCTTGTACCTTTGAGAGCGATTCTGAGGAGGATGCATTGGGTGACTACAACAACTACTATTCAGTTCATGCTCACCACCGTCGGTTGGTTCCTCCACCGTTGCACCTACTAGAAGCCCCACCTCAGATTGTGAGCACGACATCATCTCAAGAGTATGGTGCATTGTCTACGTGTGTACCAACATCAGCTCGTCTTTGCGACAAAGTAACGATAAAGGTATTGATGATATAACTTCACATGAGAATGATGCATCCTAGTTAACTTGAATGCATCATGTGTTGAGTTACACGGAGATTTGAGCACAACACCTATTTTAGAAATTTTGATCTTGTCATGAATGCGTCATGTGATCAAACAACTGAAATACCAACAATTTTGAGTGCACCCATTGAATTAACTGCTGATGCAAAAGAATCAATGTTTAATCATTTTGATATGACCTATAATCTTAGTGATGATTCGGTGTTGAATGACTTATTGCATGTTTGCTTATTTAAGCATGTTGTAGCATGTAAATTTGATGCAAGTAAGGTTTATTCACCAATGTTGGGATGGTTTAATGATGAACATTGTCAATCTTTTGAAATGAATAAGAGCTTCACTTATATGTGCAAACTGAGTTGCAATATTTTCATGCCTTCTACTTCTTGTGCTAATTTTTTGGCTTTAGATTTTATGAACTATGCAAGTTACTCATCTATTCATGTGTCATATATGCAAAAATCGAGGGAAGTAAAATGGATGACATATACATATACAACATGTACACCTTGTCTCTTTTGTTAGCCACATTTCAGATTAAGCAGCATGAGGGCGGCTTTATTTTCAAGATGGGGAGGATGATGAGGACATGACTACCTTTGATATGAACAAAAATATTGCATACATGCATATTTGTCAGGTGATTTCTAGAGCAAACTATTCAATAATCTATTTATGTTATCCAGAACAAAAATACTTCACACACTTTTGTGTTTTGTCTAATTGCAGGTGTATGGGACATTTGTACAATCCATATATGAAGATAAGGGAAAAGGAGAAGTTTAGGTGCTGTTCAAAAAGTCTTCTCACGTCACTTTTGGGCCAAGAGAAGATAGAGTCCAAGTCTCTCACTTTCTGTATTCAGATTCGGACTGCATAGACATACCTGACTCAAAACGTCAACAACTTTTTCATACGGACTCCGAATTGGGTGATTCTTTTTTTGTTGGAAAGTAGATTTCATGATCTTTCCAGCACAATTGGAATCACCTTAAAATCCATCCGGAGCGTTGAGTTATGGACGAAACAATCTGACGCTGCACCAGAATCCGAGTCAAACTACAAGTCCAAAGGTGTTACGTCACCTCCACTTGGGCCCATTGGCCTTGTACGACCTAGGGTTAGTTTTAGGCTGCCTTGGGACGTTCTCCCACCTCCTTGGCCGCCACCCCTTGCTCCTATATAAGTAGATCCATCTAGTAGCTTTTTTCCTTGGGATTTGTTTAGTTAAAAGTTAGCCAGCATAACCGTGTGCCGTTTGTGTCCAACGACCAGACCAAGACCACTTCGGATCCCGCCATTATTAATACTTCATCCATATTCGCAATATTCAGATTGCTTTATCATATTCTTGCTTGTTCTTGATTGCTTGCAGGAATAGACCTTCGTGGTCAGGTTGATCGTGCACGGCGTGGTCAATAACCTCGGTGATTGGTTTAGCGGTTGCTAAGGCGCAACGTCGTGCGTTTGTAGTCGGATCGTCAAAGTCGTCTCCACCAAATCGATAGTTATCATCTCATCGAAGATCGGGACACCCGCCTCTATCAAGTGGTATCGGTTTTCAGGTTGCTCGGTGAGATTTTACAGTTTTCATAGTTTAGATCGCATCATCATTCATACCTATAGTCCATAAAAAGCCACAAAAAGTTAGATCTGTTCATCCTTTATCTAAGCGATCGAGCCTTTGCAATTTTCTATTCGTTGCTTGCATAGTTGAATTATCGGTTGCATCGTGTGTATGGGTTGCTGGTCTTAGTGTCTAGTTCCTTTAGAGTTTGAGTTCTGTTCACATTAGTCACGCCTTGCTGCATCATTATCCCTTCCGCTGTCCACCATCCCATCTATTAATTTCCACCACGTGCTCTGCGCTGTCCATTGTCATAATCATAGTTGAGGTCATTCACATCTTCGCTTTGATCAATCTGCATCTTATCTAGTTTGTCTTGGAAAGAGGGAGAAAAAAAAGAGAGAAAAAAAAGGAAAAAAAAGAAAAAGAGAGAGAAGAAAAAGAAAAAAAAGAGTGAGAAAAAAAAGAGAGAAGAAAAAAATCGGATCTGTCTCGAATCAATCTCGTACCTGAATTCGGATTGGAATCTGTTTTGCGCACTGTTCAGTAAAACAGGTGTATCTTCCTCATACGAAGTCCGTTTTGGCCCCGTGAGTACTCAAATTGAAGCTAGCAACGAGCCGCATCTAAATAGTTACAGAAGCTAGTTCATTATTTGACACCTCAAAATCGGCTTCTAAATAGGTGTTTTTGCCCTCTGAAGTTCGTGAAGACAGCTTGTTCCAATTTTTCAGGCCAGTTTTAGAATTCTTTGAATCCTTATATCAACTCGGAATAGAGTGATTCTTTTTGCATTGGAAAGCTTGAGTTAGTAGCATTATTTGAAAGAATTTATCAGAAAATTGGCTCCAACTTTTCAAGAGGAAAGTTGGAGAGAGTGTTGTTGTATGTCACCTTGGCGATTGTTTTCATCATTATCTTCACTGCCGTTGTGATCTTCACTTATATCTTGCTGTCAAGAGCTACTTAGTATCCTTCATTGATGCTAGTTGTGCTTTCGCCGTGACCTCATTAGTGTTCTAGGCTCGCGTCTCTAGTCGGTCTAGCCTAGGACCAGCACGATACCGTCGTTGGCGTTTATTCAACATTGCATCTTTGAATTGATTATTGCTAATCTTTTGCTACCATATATAGCCAACCCAGCTGCACATATTTCTACACGTGTATCGTCGCTCCCACAGCAATCGCTTTACTCAATATTGGAGTTACTTGACACGCTGGTTGCGATCACCGCTTTCTTTGTATGGTAAGAACTTGTAAGACATTGATATTTGCTTTCTTGTGGCGTTTACCACCACATCCTAGTAGTTATAGGAACATTATTTTTGGATTTTGTTTCTTGTTCTACTAATCATGGCAGGATCCAGAGTCAATTCATGGGCTTTGTCGATCGCGGGAGACATGACACCACCTATGCAAATACCACAACCATCACGAGAGTTGGGACAACACACACAACCACATGGTCAGGTTATCTCTTTACCGTCATTTGAGGGTAGATTTAATCCTGCTATTTATCTAGCTTGGGAGTTTGAAGTAGAACAAGTTTTTAGTAACCATGACTTTTACGAACTTGGCGATCTGAGCTGCCACTAGAGCATTCTTGGTTTTGCTTCAGTTTGGTGGAGTGTGCATTGTAAGAAAAATATTGATAACCAACCCACAACTTGGAAAGATTTGAAATATGTAATGAGACAACATTTTTCCCTCCTTACTATCGCCGTGAATTGCTTCAAAATTTGAACAATTTAAACAAAGCAACAACACTGTCCATGCTTACTACAAAGAGTTCAAATCTTATATGCATCATTGTGACATAGAAGAATCTAAGGATGATACAATGAATAGATTTTTGGTGGTTTGAACCATGATATTCAGAGCAAGATTTCAGTATATTCCTCGTTGCATTACGGTATGTATGTTAGTGCTTGTACCTTTGAGAGCGATTCTGAGGAGGATGCATTGGGTGACTACAACAACTACTATTCAGTTCATGCTCACCACCGTCGGTTGGTTCCTCCACCGTTGCACCTACTAGAAGCCCCACCTCAGTTGTGGCGACATCATCTCAAGAGTATGGTGCATTGTCTACGTGTGTACCAACATCAGCTACGTCTTTGCGACAAGGTAACAGTAAAGGTATTGATGATATAACTTCACATGAGAATGATGCATCCCTAGTTAACTTGAATGCATCATGTGTTGAGTTACCTGGAGATTTGAGCACAACACCTATTTTAGAGAATTTTGATACTGTCATGAATGCGTCATGTGATCAAACAACTGAAATACCAACAATTTTGAGTGCACCCATTGAATTAACTGCTGATGCAAAAGAATCAATGTTTAATCATTTTGATATGACCTATAATCTTAGTGATGATTCGGTGTTGAATGACTTATTGCATGTTTGCTTATTTAAGCATGTTGTAGCATGTAAATTTGATGCAAGTAAGGTTTATTCACCAATGTTGGGATGGTTTAATGATGAACATTGTCAATCTTTTGAAATGAATAAGAGCTTCACTTATATGTGCAAACTGAGTTGGCTTTAGATTTTATGAACTATGCAAGTTACTCATCTATTCATGTGTCATATATGCAAAAATCGAGGGAAGTAAAAATGGATGACATATACATATACAACATGTACACCTTGTCTCTTTTGTTAGCCACATTTCAGATTAAGCAGCATGAGGGCGGCTTTATTTTCAAGATGGGGAGGATGATGAGGACATGACTACCTTTGATATGACCAAAATATTGCATACATGCATATTTGTCGGTGATTTCTAGAGCAAACTATTCAATAATCTATTTATGTTATCGAACAAAATACTTCACACACTTTTGTGTTTTGTCTAATTGCAGGTGTATGGGACATTTGTACAATCCATATATGAAGATAAGGGAAAAGGAGAAGTTTAGGTGCTGTTCAAAAAGTCTTCTCACGTCACTTTTGGGCCAAGAGAAGATAGAGTCCAAGTCTCTCACGTTCTGTATTCAGATTCGGACTGCATAGACATACCTGACTCAAAACGTCAACAACTTTTTCATACGGACTCCGAATTGGGTGATTCTTTTTTTGTTGGAAATTAGATTTCATGCTCTTTCCAGCACAATTGGAATCACCTTAAAATCCATCTGGAGCGTTGAGTTATGGACGAAACAATCTGACGCTGCACCAGAATCCGAGTCAAACTACAAGTCCAAAGGTGTTACGTCACCTCCACTTGGGCCCATTGGCCTTGTACGACCTAGGGTTAGTTTTAGGCTGCCTTGGGACGTTCTCCCACCTCCTTGGCCGCCACCTTGCTCCTATATAAGTAGATCCATCTAGTAGCTTTTTCCTTGGGATTTGTTTAGTTAAAGTTAATAGCGCAACCGTGTGCCGTTTGTGTCCAACGACCAGACCAAGACCACTTTCGGATCCCCACCATTATTAATACTTCATCCATATTCGCAATATTCAGATTGCTTTATCATATTCTTGCTTGTTCTTCGATTGCTTGCAGGAATAGACCTTCGTGGTCAGGTTGATCGTGCACCGGCGTGGTCAATAACCTCAGGAGATTGGTTTAGCGGTTGCTAAGGCGCAACGTCGTGCACATTTGTAGTCGGATCGTCAAAGTCGTCTCCACGAAATCGATAGTTATCATCTCCACCAACGTAGTCATGTCCTCATCACATAGTTATGCAAACGAAAGATTTTGTCGACCTTCTGATAGAGGCAAAGGTGTCCCGTCTTTCGATGAGATGGTGGATTTCGCTTTGGTGGAAGTCGACTTTGACGATCCGACTCTGGCGTCGAGGCGTCGCGCCTTAGCAATCGCTAAACCAACACCGAGAGGTTATTGACCACGCCGAACACGATCAACGACCACGAGGTCTATTTCCTGCGAGCAAGCGAAGAACAAGCAAAAACTGAGATTGCAATCTGGATATTGCGAATATAAGATAACTTTATTGATCAAGGTGGGGTTACATGCGCCTTTATGCAGTGGTTGAACACAAGCAATCTGCTGAATTGCAACTATCTTGAACTTTTGATCTAAACAAAACCCAAAATCTAAGCAGTGCCCTAAGGGCTGTATATATGGAGGAAGAGGGGTGAATTTCGTGGCCCTTGGTAGAGGGTCGAAACTAACCCTATCTCTTGTTTCCCCACACATACGGACTCTAAAATAGCCTATACTAATATATTTCGAAATTACATGGGCCTGGCCCAATAATAAGGTGACGCAGCACCTAGAATAGCCTCTGGACGAAATTTATGAAGTGGCATCTTGTATATTTCGTCCAAGGCTTCATGTACTCATTATGGTGGCTTCAAAGTCCTGAAATCATCACTTGTAACTCCATTCTTGTCCCCCTTACATGCCATCATCTCCATGCTTGTTCTTGCTCAATGTTCATCCTTCTCCAAGCTAGGCCCTTCATTTGTAAGCAAAACAAATGTATCCAATTTAAGCAGCATCATATTCTCATGAACATTAGAATCATTACCAAAAAAGCGAAAGTACACAGTAATTTAGTTGGCGTCTTGTGAGCTCTAGTAATTGGTCCGGTATGTATAGTAGCAGGGGTGTGGGTGTAACAATGGTATTGATGTCCTCATCATCCTCCCTTCTTGAAATGAAGTCGTCCTCGACGGAAGTTCATCTTCCTCACCAAATATGGCTTCAAATCTGCAATGTTAAAAGTGGGACTAACCCCAAAATCTGCGGCAGCTCAAGTTTATATGCATTATCATTTACTTTCTCCAACACCTTAAAGGGACCAGCAGCACGTGGCATTAGCTTGGATTTGCGCAAATCGGAAATCTATCCTTACATAAATGTAACCAAACAAGATCTCGGTGCAAACACAACATGTTTTCTACCCTTATCTCCAGCAAGTTTATATTTAGCATTCATCGCTCAATGTTTTCCTTAGTTAACTCATGCATTTTAAAATCAATTCAGCACGTTCTTTAGCATCAAAATTAACCTTCTCCGAAGATGGAAGAAGCAACAAATCAATAGGTGCGGGTGAAAACCATACACAACTTCAAAGGGCACATCTTAGTAGTAGAATGCAATGAGCGATTATAAGCAAATTCAATATGAGGCAAGCATTCCTCCCACATTTTCTTATTATTCTTTAGAACAGCCCTAAGCATAGTAGACAATGTTCTATTGACTACTTCGGTTTGTCCATCGGTTTGGGGTGACAAGTAGTACTAAAAGCAGTTTAGTCCCCAACAGCCCATAAACATCTCCAAAAGTGGCTAAGAAATTTAGTATCACGATCTGAAACAATAGTATTTGGCACACCATGCAAGCGAATAATTTCACGAAAGAACAAATCAGCAACATTGACAGCATCATCGCTTTTATGACATGGTATAAAGTGTGCCATTTTAGAATCTATCCACGACAACAAATATGCTATCCCTCCTTCTTTGTTCTAGGTAAACCTAAAACAAAGTCCATAGATATATCCTCCCAAGGAACACTAGAGTGCGAGCAAGGCATATATAAACCATGAGGATTGAGTCGTGACTTAGCTTTTTGACATGTAGTGCAGCGAGCAATAAAGCGCTCAACATCCGTCTCATCTTTGGCCAAAAGAAATGTGTAGCGATCGTCCTCCGTCTTCTTCACGCCAAAGTGTCCCATTAGTCCTCCTCCATCGCCTCCTGCAACAACAAAAGGCGAGCGGAGCTAGCTGGAATGCATAGCTTGTTAGCACGAACACAAATCCATCATTAACGACAAACTTGTTCCATGTTCTTCCTTCTTTACAATTCTGCAATACATCTTTAAAATCAGCATCATGCACATATTGATCTTTGATGGTCTCCAAACCAAATATTTTGAAGTCAAGTTGTGAAAGCATAGTATAGCGACGAGACAATGCATCGACAATAACATTTTCTTTACCCTTCTTGTGTTTAATGACATAAGGAAAGTCTCAATGAATTCAACCCATTTAGCATGTCTACGATTCAGTTTAGCTTGACTTTTAATATGTTTCAAAGATTCATGATCAGAATGTATAACAAATTCTTTGGGCCATAAATAATGTTGCCATGTTTCTAAAGTCGAACAAGAGCATATAATTCTTTATCATAAGTAGAGTAATTCAGACTAGGCCCTCAATTTTTGAGAAAAGTATACAACAGGTTTGCCATCTTGTAATAACACACCTCTAATCCAATTCCACTAGCATCACATTCAAGCTCAAAAGCCTTATTAAAATCAGGAAGTTGGAGTAAAGGGCATGTGTCAACTTATCTTTCAATACCGTGAAGGCTTCTTCACGTGCGGTACCCCAAACAAAAGGCACATCCTTCTTTGTAAGCTCATTGAGAGGTGCAGCAATGGTGCTGAAATCTCTCACAAAGCGCCTATAAAACCAGCGAGGCCAAGAAACTCCTCACTTGTGTGACCGTTTTGGGCTGCGGCCAACTCTCAATAGCTTCAATCTTGGCTTTATCAACTTCAATTCCTGTGGAGTAACAACATAGCCAAGAAAAGATACTCGATCGATGCAAAGGTGCACTTCCCAAGGTTACCAAACAAGCGTGCATCACGTAGAGCATTAAAAACAACACGTAAATGTTCCAAATGTTCTTCCAAAGATTTGCTATAAATCAGTATATCATCAAAATAGACTACCACAAATCGTCCAATGAAAGCACGTAAAACTTAGTTCATTAATCTCATGAAAGTACTAGGTGCATTAGTTAACCCAAAAGGCATGACTAACCACTCATATAATCCAAACTTAGTTTTAAATGCTGTTTTCCATTCATCTCCCAATTTCATACGAATTTGATGGTATCCACTCATAAATCAACTTTGGAGAATATTGTAGAGCCACTCAATTCATCAAGCATATCATCTAGCCTAGGAATAGGGTGGCGATAACGAATAGTAATATTATTGATGCCTCTACAATCAACACACATCGTGACGTACCATCCTTTTTCGGCACTAGAATAATAGGAACAGCACAAGGACTAAGGGATTCGCGTATATAACCTTTGTCGAGCAGCTCACATGCTTGGCGCATAATCTCCTTCGTCTCCTCTGGATTGAGTGCGGTATGGTGCGGTTGGGTAATGATGCACGGGAATTAAGTCAATTTGATGTGGGAAAAATTATTTCCCAAAAAACCAAAAACCCAAAAAAAGGAAAAAAAAAAAAATTTTTCAAGGGGTTTTTTGGCCCTTTTTCGTTAAACCCAAACCGGGCCCCAAGTTAAAAGGGGAAATTTTTCCAAAAAACCCAAAGGGAAAACCCCCCCTTTGGAAAAAAAGGGGGGTTTTTCCCTAAAACCCCTAACCCCTTTTTTTCCCAAGGGCCCCGGGCCCAAAAAGAAACCCCCGGTTGGTTTCCAAAAAGGTGGGGAAACCCCTTTTTTGGGGGGAAGGGAAAGGGTTTTTCCCAAAAGGGGGGGGGTTTTTTTTTTAAAGGTCCCAAAAATTTGTTCCCTTTTCCCCTTCCCCCCCCCTTTTTTGGAAAAGGGTTTTTTTAAAATTTTTCTTTTCAAAAATTTTTTGTGATTTGTTCATTTGATGATGTTTTTTGATTTTGATCCATGGATTTGCTTGGTTTCGAGGATCTAGCATCTCCAAGTTTCCCATTTTCATCCATGAAATTCTCCAATTTTGCCCCAAATCATCAAATTCGCCCAAAATCGAAGTTCCTCGAGTTCATCCTCGGATTTGGAGCCCGACATCCGCCCCCCGGACATCCGCCAGCCCGACATCCGACCATTAGCCCGACATCCCCCGGAGTGCATTTCGCACAAGTTTCTCGACATCGGTGATAGAGGCGGTGTCCCGATCTTTCAATGAGATGGTGGATTTCGCTGGTGGAAGTCGACTTGACGATCCGACTACGAGCGCGCGAGGACGCCGCCCTTAGCAATTGCTAAACCAACTCCGAGAGGTTATTGACCACGCCGAGCACGATCAACCCGACCACGAGGGTCTATTTCCGCGAACAAACGAAGAACAAGCAAGAAACTAAGATTGCAACTGGATATTGCAATATAAGATGAAAGCTTTATTGATCAAGGTGGGTTCTGACGCTTTGTCCGGTCGTTGAACACAAACGGCACGCCGGTTGCAGTATGGTGAACTTTTGATCTAAACAAAACCCAAAGTCTAAACGGTGCCCTAAGGGCTGTATATATGGGGAAGAGGGGTGAATTTGGCCCTTGGTAGAGGGGTCCAAACTAACCCTATCTCTTGTTTCCACACATACGGACTCTAAAAATAGCCTATACTTATGTATTTCGAAATTACATGGTTCCGGCCCAATAATAAGGTGACGAAGACCTAGAATAGCCTCTGGACGAAATTTATGAAGTGGCATCTTGTATATTTCGTCCAAGGCTTCATGCACTCATTATGGTGGCTTCAAAGTCCTGAAATCATCACTTGTAACTCCGTTTGTCCTCTTGCGCATGCCATCATCTCCATGCTTGTTCTTGCTCCAATGTTCATCCTTCTCCTAGCTAGGCCCTTCATTTGTAAGCAAAACAAATGTATCCAATTTAGGCAGATCATATTCTCATGAACATTAGAATCATTACCAAGAAACGAAAGTACCGGTAATTTAGTTGGCGATGCTACCTAGTAATTGGTCCAAGATGTATAGCAGCAGGGCTGGTGTAACAATGGTATTGATGTCCTCATCATCCTCCCTTCTTGAAATGAAGTCGCCCTCGATAAGTTCATCTTCCTCACCCAAATATGGCTTCAAATCTGCAATGTTAAAGGTGGACTAACCCCAAAATCTGCAGCAGCTCAAGTTTATATGCATTATCATTTACTTTCTCCAACACCTTAAAGGGACCAAAGAAGACGTGGATTAGCTTTGATTTTGCAAATCAGAAATCTATCTCACGCAAATGTAACCAAACAAGATCTCCGTGCAAACACAACATGTTTTCTACCCTTATCTCCAAAGAAGTTTATATTTAGCATTCATACACTCAATGTTTTCCTTAGTTAACTCATGCATTTTTAAAATCAATTCAGACGTTTTAGCATCAAAATTAACCTTCTCCAAGATGGAAGAGGCAACAAATCAATAGGTGCACGAGGTAGGAAACCATACACAACTTCAAAAGGGCACATCTTAGTAGTAGAATGCAATGAACGATTATAAGCAAATTCAATATGAGGCAAGCATTCCTCCCACATTTTCTTATTATTCTTTAGAACAGCCCTAAGCATAGTAGACAATGTTCTATTGACTACTTCAGTTTGTCCATCATTTGGGGTGACAGTAGTACTAAAAAGCAGTTTAGTCCCCAACTTAGCCCATAAACATCTCCAAAAGTGGCTAAGAAATTTAGTATCACGATCTAAACAATAGTATTTGGCACACCATGCAAGTTAATAATTTCAACGAAAGAACAAATCAGAACATTGACAAGATCATCGCTTTTATGACATGGTATAAAGTGTGCCATTTTCAGAATCTATCCACGACAACAAATATGCTATCCTCCTTCTTTGTTCTAGGTAAACCTAAAACAAAGTCCATAGATATATCCTCCCAAGGAACACTAGGTACAGGCAAAGGCATATATAAACCATGAGGATTGAGTCGTGACTTAGCTTTTTGACATGTAGTGCAATGAGCAAAAAACGCTCAACATCCCGCCTCATCTTTGGCCAAAAGAAATGTGTAGCAAGTACGCCCTCCGCCTTCTTCACGCCAAAGTGTCCCATTAGTCCTCCTCCATGCGCCCGCAACAACAAAAGACTAACGGAGCTAGCTGAATGCATAGCTTGTTAGCACGAACACAAATCCATCATTAACGACAAACTTGTTCCATGTTCTTCCTTCTTTACAATTCTCAATACATCTTTAAAATCAGATCATGCACATATTGATCTTTGATGGTCTCCAAACCAAATATTTTGAAGTCAAGTTGTGAAAGCATAGTATAGCGAGAGACAATGCATCAAGAATAACATTTTCTTTACCCTCTTGTGTTTAATGACATAAGGGAAAGTCTCAATGAATTCAACCCATTTAGCATGTCTACATTCAGTTTAGCTTGACTTTAATATGTTTCAAAGATTCATGATCGAATGTATAACAAATTCTTGGCCATAAATAATGTTGCCATGTTTCTAAAGTCCAACAAGAGCATATAATTCTTTATCATAAGTAGAGTAATTCAGACTAGGCCCACTCAATTTTTCGTAAAAGTATGCAACAGGTTTGCCATCTTGTAATAACACACCTCCTAATCCAATTCCACTAGCATCACATTCAAGCTCAAAAGTCTTATTAAAATCGAAGTTGGAGTAAAGGAGCATGTGTTAACTTATCTTTCAACATCGGAAGGCTTCTTCCTTTGGTACCCCAAACAAAAGGCACATCCTTCTTTGTAAGCTCGTTGAGAGGTGCAGAATGGTGCTGAAATCTCTCACAAAACGCCTATAGAAACCAGCGAGGCCAAGGAAACCTCACTTGTGTGACCGCTTTGGCTGGCCAACTCTCTAGCTTCAATCTTGGCTTTATCAACTTCAATTCTGTGGAGTAACAACATAGCCAAGAAAAGATACTCGTCGGTGCAAAAGGTGCACTTCCAAGGTTACCAAACAAACGGCATTACGGAGCATTAAAAACAGCACGAAATGTTCCAAATGTTCTTCCAAAGATTTGCTATAAATCAGATATCATCAAAATAGACTACCACAAATCGTCCAATGAAAGCACGAAACTTCGCTCATTAATCTCATGAAAGTACTAGGTGCATTAGTTAACCCAAAAGGCATGACTAACCACTCATATAATCCAAACTTAGTTTTAAATGCTGTTTTCCATTCATCTCCCAATTTCATACGAATTTGATGGTATCCACTACGCAAATCAACTTTGGAGAATATTGTAGAGCCACTCAATTCATCAAGCATATCATCTAGCCTAGGAATAGGGTGACGATAATAATAGTAATATTATTAATGCCTCTACAATCAACACACATACGTGACGTACCATCCTTTTTCGCACTAGAATAATAGGAACAGACAAGGACTAAGGGATTCCAGATATAACCTTTGTCGAGCAGCTCCTCATTTGACGATAATCTCCTTCGCTCCTCCGATTGGTATGGTATGGTGCACGGTTGGGTAATGATGCACCGGAATTAAGTCAATTTGATGCTCAATCCTCAATAGGTGGTAATCCTGGCACGCCTTGTGGAAAGACGTAGCGAACTCCCGCAAAATGTTAGTGAAGAGGGGGCAAAGAGGAAGGCACGCCTTGAATGAAAATAATGCCCTTTGCACACAAAAGCATAGCAAACAGATTTGCTAAAATCTAGCTCATCAATATCGATTTAGTGGCAAGTAAACATGCACTTTTCAATTTAATTTCGAAACAACACTAGATGGTTTATTATTAGGCTTCATATGTTGCTCAAATTCTTTTGCCACAATCTGATTTTCACTCTTATTTTCTCCTGTTTTGCTTTATTAGCTCTATTAATATCATCTTTCAAAATGGACTCAGGAGTCATAGGAAGCAAAGTAATATTTTATCCTTATGAACAAGAGTATACGATTGTTTCTACCATGGTGTACGAATTTTATCAAATTGCCATGGTCACCAAGTAATAAGGAACATGCTTGCATAGGTACCACATCACAATCAACATAATCAGCATATGTAGAGATACTAAAATGCACACAACAAAGATGTGTTACCTTAACCTTGCCGTTGTTGAACCATTGGATGTAGTAAGGATGTGGATGTGGTCTTGTGGTGAGAGATAGCTTCCACCATCTCCATGCTAGCCAAGTTGTTGCAGCCCTCCATCTATGATGACGCTAATAGAACGCTCCTTCACAACTCCCTTTGTATGGAACAAATTATGCCTCGATTTTGCTCATTTGTGTAACTCGCACACTCAAAACACGTGAGCAACTAAACATTCATACCACAAGATCTTCAGCAGCCATGTATTGTGTCTCATGATCGAATCATCTCCACCGTGTTCCTCATGTGTAATAAGAGCCAAAGTCTCTCATCATAGTCACTAGCGGACTCATACCCACCATCCTCAGAGCAATCATCACACGCTGAGATTGCATTCTCTCAAGAAATGTCCTCTTCCTTACAACGGCGACAAATAATATCACTTGTGTGCCTGCTGACGCCATGGAAGAAGAAGAGCTCTGCAGGCCCGGCGGTGTTTTGGCAGATAGTGGTGGTTGTGCCGCCTTGTATCACGGTTGAGGTGGCACCAAGGAGGTGATGGTGCAAAGGAAGTAGATGATGCACGTGGTGTCCATGATGAAGGTCGACCTCGTAAAAGTTAGTGCGCGCCAATGCCTCGCCGATCCCTGACTTCACGCTCATTTTACAAGCAAGATGGAATAAACGAGTGATATTATTATAATCCTTATAGTCTAGAATGGTCTGAATCTCTATTTAATCCACCGTAAAACGCAAGCATAGCTTCATTCTCCTCAACAATACCACATCTAATCTAGCCAGTTTGTAATTCCCGATAATATTCTTCTACAGAATTTTTTCCTTGACTTAAGCGCTGCAATTTTTGAAGTAATTCAGCTGATAATATGGTGGAACCCAACGAGTACGCATAGCAGTTTTCAAAGCAGCCCAAGTAGTGGAACAGATATAATCTACAATGTTCGACCACCAAACACATGCAAAGCTAGTGAAAGCACAAACAAGCAGCAGAACACGCCTCCTCGTGATATTGTAAACATGTAAATCGTTGTTCGTTTCTAACTCCCAAGTAAGATATATATCAGAACATATCTACCCTCAAATGGTGCGAGTCTGTGATGGATAGGCAAGGCATTTCTCTCTTCCTGACACAACGACCATGCGGAACAACTACATCACCAAAGCGCCTATCTCCGATCTATAACGACAAAAGACAATCAAGATTGCTAGAGCGATCGAGAACATCTCCATCGACATTCGCTACCCAAGCAAGGAAAAGGGACTACATCGACAAAAGCTTGCCGCACAAAAGGAGGAGCAAGATGCGAATGGAGATCGGCCTTGATCAAGTCTTTCACTTCATCATCCTCAAGACGACGACGGTCAGTTTACAAGTTCGGAGCTTTAAAAAGATGGTGCAAATCGTCCTCGTCTACATCTGCATGGCGATCACCATCGCTCATGATCATCACCGCATAAGGCAAGTCACCTCCATCACTTTCGCACGACGATTTATTTTAATCTACATCTACTACGAGCTCAAGCACGACAACGACATCATCATCATGAAGATGCTCCACCGCGCAAATGCACAAGTCCCAACAAGCCCTACATCACGCCAAGTCCAGGCTTCAAGAGCACAAAGGATTCAGATACCACCACCAAGGCGGCGCTTATTGCTACATCAACCACTTCGCATCTTCGCCAAGTGTTCTCAAGGCATCTTCGCTTTGACATCGACGCAGATCTTCGCTTACTTCCCACGGTACGCTACATCGACTTCATCAAGTCCAAGGCGACCACCTACGAGCGAGGTGACACTTCCATCTTCGAAGCCCTCAAGGAAGATGGTCGAAAGATGGAAACTCCCTTCGGTCATGGAGATTAGCCATGAGGTGCCACATCATATGGACCTCCAACAACAAGACGACGACGATGGCCGAGCATGGGAAACTCCTCGTCATGGAGACGAGCCATGAGGTGCCACATCATGAACTCCAACAACAAGATGACGATGAGAAGGTCGAGCAAGGCCATCCCTTCTGACCACGGCGACACAGCTGAGCATGGAGACATTTGCACTTACACTCTTTACACCCACATATGTCGAGATACCCAAAGTGCCATGTGAGGAGAGCCACCACCCCATGAGAGAGATGAGGACTCCACCATATGTGACATTGAGAGAATTCTCTTGAGGATGAGTGCACCACCACTAGCCACATGAGAGCACACACATCCTATGTGAGGTTGAGCGCCACTTGAGTGACTCCACCCAACCATAAGGAGTGAGAGCATCCTTGAGGGAGTGAGGAGCCACAACACTTAGTGAGTGAGGTAGTTGACACGACATGTGAGGCCACTATGATTTCTAACGCCTTAACCTCTACTCCTAGTATGTTTTCTCTTGGTGCTAGGTCTCCTACATGACGACACGCCTACCATGATGAGTCCATACTCCTATGGAGACGCATTTATGCCATGATGGAATATGACACCCCCACATGGTTCCATCAAGATGAAGATGACAAAGATGATCTTCAACACTCACCTACAACACATGAGCGACGCCCAAAGGTAACAGGTGATGGTGCTTCTCTCGTCCCACTAGTGGACTCTTGACATTGATTGCTTCCCATGATGTCAACCCACCTATGCCCATGCTTCATGCTAGTGAAACTTCTTATGCCTTGACTTACCTTTTATGATGAATATGATGATGAGCATGTTGAGTTGCCTAGTTGTGGTGCTATGCTCCATAGGATATCATGAAAATTCTATTGGTCACTTCATGTTTGACAATCCATTGAACTTGTTATGCTATGAGTGAGATCTCCTATATTGCATCATTTCAATCTCAACATCGTAACTATGCATGCCCCATTAAAATCAATCCCATTTACTTATGGCATAGATGACGATGACATGAACATTAGAATCATTACCAAGAAACGAAAGTACCTGGTAATTTAATTGGCGTGCGCGAGCTCTAGTAATTGGTCCCGTATATGTAACAGTAGGGGCTGTGGGTGTAACAATGAGTCTGATGATTGAAATAATTAAGAGGACTGCAGCAAATCAGAAGAGAAGCTGTGGATATGCACCTCAGATTCAGAATTGATCAACTCAAAGATGGGCATAGTGAAATATCAGTTGGATAAGGAACATTTTCCACTTTATCCAGACTTTGAGGACAATGAGGTTGTCATGAATGAGAATGATCCACAATAAGTTCAAGCTCAGGAAAAGAAGGAGAAGGCAAAGAAGGAGAAGGCTGCCAAGATGCCAACTCAAGAGGAGGCATCTGAATATTTCTTGAAAACCAAATAGGAGCAGCTTGGTTACTTGATAGCATCTACATTGAGGATTTGATGAGGACATCAATACCCTTGTTACACCCACAGCCCCTGCTGCTATACACACTGGACCAATTACTAGAGCTCGCACATGCCAACTAAATTACCAGGTACTTTCGTTTCTTGGTAATGATTCTAATGTTCATGAGAATATGATGCTGCCTAAATTGGATACATTTGTTTTGCTTACAAATGAAGGGCCTAGCTTGGAGAAGGATGAACATTGGAGCAAGAACAAGCATGGAGATGATGGCATGCGCAAGAGGAACAAGAACGGAGTTACAAGTGACGATTTCAGGACTTTGAAGCCACCATAATGAGTGCATGAAGCCTTGGACGAAATATACAAGATGCCACTTCATAAATTTTGTCCAGAGGCTATTCTAGGTGCTGCGTCACCTTATTATTGGGCCAGGCCCATGTAATTTCGAAATACATAAGTATAGGCTATTTTTAGAGTCCGTATGTGTGGGGAAACAAGAGATAGAGTTAGTTTGGACCCTCCACCAAGGGACAAGAAATTCACCCCTCTTCCTCCATATATACAGCCCTTAGGGCACCGTTTAGACTTTGGGTTTTGTTTAGATTAAAGTTCGCCATAGCTGCAACTTCAGATTGCCGTTTGTGTTCAACGACTGCACAAAGACGTCCGTAACCCCACCTTGTTCAATAAAGCTTTCATCTTATATTTGCAATATCCAGATTGCAATCTCAATTTCTTGCTTGTTCTTCGTTTGCTCGCAGAAAACAGACCCTCGTGGTCAGGTTGATTGTGCTCCAGCGTGGTCAATAACCTCTAGGAGTTGGTTTAGCGATTGCTAAGGCGCGACGTCCTCGCACGTTCGTAGTCGGATCGTCAAAGCCAATTTCCACCAAAGCGATATCCATCATCTCCTTGAAAGATGGGACACCTTTGCCTCCCTCAAGTGGTATCAGATTTCTAGGTTGCTCGGTGAGATTTTACAGCTTTTCGTAGTTTAGATCGAGTCTGTTCTTCATACCTACAGTCCACGAAAAGCCACAAAAAAAATTTAGGGTTAGTTCATCATATCCGAACCAATCTGAGCCTTTGCATAATCTTTTTAGGGTTTTGCTTTGTTGAATTTGCGGTTGCATCGTCGTGTCTAGTTGCTGGTCTTAGCATCTAGTCTTTTAGAGTTTCGAGTTCTGGTCATAAGTTGTCACGCCGCCACCGCACCATCATCATCGCCCCTGCCGCCTACCACCACCGATCCGAATCGGTATCCATATACCACCACCAATCCTTATCCATATACCACCACCGCTCCATATCAATATACTACCACCGCTGCCATATACCACCACCGCTACCATATATCCACCACCAATCCAAGTTCCTTGCATATTAGGTTTGTTTTCGAGACCCATCTAATTTTCGATTCGTGTTTCCTTGTTTGAGTAGGTTTCGGATTCCAGCAATTTTTTGCCGTCCGTAGAAGAGGTTGGTTTCCAAAAAAAAATCCGGAAACCACCCTCCGTTTAGGCCCAAAATTTTCCAAAACGCACTAGAACAAAAAAAATTCTGGCTATCCTATTTTTAGGTGTTTCTAAGCGTATTGAGACAGTCGCCGTTATAGAAAGTTTTTTTGACCCGTTTCCAGTTTTTGGGTCCGGGCAGTCGAAAAAAAATTTTGGTCGAAAAAATTTCTTGCCTATCCTGTTCTCTTGACTTGGGAAGAGTTTTGAAACACTCGCCATTATAGTGATCTTCGGCAAAAAAAGAGGAGCGCAAAATGATGAGGACATCAATACCATTGTTACACCCACAGCCCCTGCTGCTATACATACTGGACCAATTACAAGAGCTCGCGCACGCCAACTAAATTACCAGGTACTTTCGTTTCTTGGTAATGATTCTAATGTTCATGAGAATATGATGCTGCCTAAATTGGATACATTTTTTTTGTGATGAGGACATCAATACCATTGTTACACCCACAGCCCCTGCTGCTATACATACAGGACCAATTACTAGAGCTCGCGCACGCCAACTAAATTACCAGGCACTTTCGTTTCTTGGTAATGATTCTAATGTTCATGAGAATATGATGCTGCCTAAATTGGATACATTTGTTTTGCTTACAAATGAAGGGCCTAGCTTGGAGAAGGATGAACATTGGAGCAAGAACAAGCATGGAGATGATGGCATGCGCAAGGGGACAAGAACGGAGTTACAAGTGATGATTTCAGGACTTTGAAGCCACCATAATGAGTGCATGAAGCCTTGGACGAAATATACAAGATGCCACTTCATAAATTTCGTCCAGAGGCTATTTTAGGTGCTGCGTCACCTTATTATTGGGCCAGGCCCATGTAATTTCGAAATACATATGCATAGGCTATTTTTAGAGTCCGTATGCGTGGGGAAACAAGAGATAGGGTTAGTTTCGGACCCCTCCACCAAGGGCCACGAAATTCACCCCCTCTTCTCCATATATACAGCCCTTAGGGCACCGTTTAGACTTTGGGTTTTGTTTAGATTAAAAGTTCGCCATAGCTGCAACTTCGCGTACTTCGTTTGTGTTCAACGACCAGACAAAGGCGTCACAGAACCCCACCTTGATCAATAAAGCTTTCATCTTATATTCGCAATATCCAGATTGCAATCTCAGTTTCTTGCTTGTTCTTCGTTTGCTCGCAGGAAACAGACCTTCGTGGTCAGGTTGATCGTGCCCCGGCGTGGTCAATAACCTCTCAAAGTTGGTTTAGCGATTGCTAAGGCGCGACGTCCTCGCACGTTCGTAGTCGGATCGTCAAAGTCGGCTTCCACCAAAGCGAAATCCACCATCTCATCGAAAGACAGGACACCTTTGCCTCTATCATTTTGCTTACAAATGAAGGGCCTAGCTTGGAGAAGGATGAACATTGGAGCAAGAACAAGCATGGAGATGATGGCATGCGCAAGGGGAACAAGAACGGAGTTACAAGTGATGATTTCAGGACTTTGAAGCCACCATAATGAGTGCATGAAGCCTTGGACGAAATATACAAGATGCCACTTCATAAATTTCGTCCAGAGGCTATTCTAGGTGCTGCGTCACCTTATTATTGGGCCAGGCCCATGTAATTTCGAAATACATAAGTATAGGTTATTTTTAGAGTCCGTATGTGTGGGGAAACAAGTGATAGGGTTAGTTTCGGACCCCTCCACCAAGGGCCACGAAATTCACCCCCTCTTCCTCCATATATACAGCCCTTAGGGCACCGTTTAGACTTTGGGATTTGTTTAGTTCAAAGTTAGCCATTGCAACTTCGTGTACTTCGTTTGTGTCCAACGACCAGACCAAGACCGCTTGCGAATCCCCACCTTTATCAATACTTAATATATACTCGCAATATTCAGATTGCTTTTATCATATTCTTGCTTGTTCTTCGATTGCTTGCAGGAATAGACCTTCGTGGTCAGGTTGATTGTGCTCCGGCGTGGTCAATAACCTCTCGGAGTTGGTTTAGCGATTGCTAAGGCGCAACGTCGTGCACGTTTGTAGTTGGATCGTCAAAGTCATCTTCACCAAATCGATAGTTATCATCTCATCGAAAGATCGGGACACCTCCGACCCTATCAAGTGGTATCAGAGCCAGGTTGCTCGGTGAGATTTTACAGTTTTTCGTAGTTTAGATCGAGTCTGTTTTTCATACCTATAGTCCACGAAAAAGCCAAAAAAAATTAGGGTTAGTTCATCCCGTCCGAACCAATCTGAGCCTTTGCATAATCTTTTCTGTATTTGCTTTATTGAATTTGCGATTGCTAAGGCGCGACGTCCTCGCACGTTTGTAGTCGGATCGTCAAAGTCGACTTCCACCAAAGCGAAATCCACCATCTCATCGAAAGACGGGACACCTTTGCCTCTATCAAGTGGTATCGAAAGCCACAAAAAAAAGTTAGATCTGTTCATCCTTTATCCAAGCCAGTCTGAGCCTTTGCAATTTTCTATTCGTTGCTTGCATTGTTGAATTTGCGGTTGCATCGTTGTGTCAAGTTGCTGGTCTTAGCGTCTAGTCTTTTAGAGTTTCGAGTTCTGTTCACACGTTGTCACGTCGCCGCTGCCATATACCACCACCACATATTCACCGCCAATCCGAATCCATATACGCCACCACATATCCGCCATCACGCCCATCCGAGTCCACCTGCAACATATATCCGCCACCAGTCCGAGTTCCACCAGATTCATCTCCGCCACCAGTCCGAGTTCCACCTGACTCATCTCCGCCACCATCCGAAGTTCCACAGATTCATCTCCGCCACCAGTCCGAGTCCGAGTCCATGGTTGTTGCATTGTTCTCGATTTCCAGATCACGCGATACTCCGAGTCATGACAGCAGAGGACTCCCCAACTTCAAGCCATCCGCAGAAGAAAAATAGTTCCAGTTTCAAAAAAAATTCTGGCTAGGCAGTTTTAGACCATTTGTAGACTTTTCCAAAAAATTTTGTTGCGAGCAAAAAAAGAGGAAAAAAGTGCAAAAAAGGAAAAAAGAAAAAAATTCAGAGTGTGCTCCTCCCTTGTTTACGTGCAGCGCCGTGATTTTGTTAGTGTTCTAGGCTCGCGTCTCTAGCACGGTCTAGCCTAGGACCAACCTGATCTCGTCGTTGAGCGTTTATTCAACTTTGCATCTCTGAATTGATTATTCTTGACCTTTTTGCTACCATATTATAAGCCTTCCCAGCTCCACATACATCTACGTCGTGCGTTTGATTCTCCACGTAATCGCTACATCCAAGCTTTGAGAGTTTTGACTACAACGGTTGCCGATCACCACCTGCTTGTTGGGTAAGAACTGGTAAGAATTTGAGATTTGCTTGACGGGTTTGTGATACACCACCACCACTTCCTAGTAGCACAGTAGGATCATATTCTTGTGTGTTTCTATTTGCTGCTAACCATGGCAGGATCACAAGCCGATGAGACTGATTGGGAGAACTGACGAACAAACAGCTACATGATAAGTTTCACAAATGATGATTGGACAGTGCAAGATGTGCTAAACAGATTTGACGAGGCCATGGAGAAGATAGATGGCATTGAGAAGACGTTTGAAACAAAGATTGGTAGCAAGTTTAATGAATCGCTCGCGCGTCTTCCACAACCACCGCCGGTTGCACCTATCGCACCTCTGCAACAACAACAACTCGCCCCTCCGAATCGGTATGGGCGAGCTCAACGTGTTCCTATTGAGCGGGACAAAATTCTGGTGCCGCTGCTATCTGCTGTTGGTTCTTCTTTGGCTCCTGCTCTGCTGCTGCTGGTACCGAGGAGGATGATGAGTATGCGGGCGATTATGAGGATGAGGTTGATCAAAATCAGCACTATGTGCAGCCACCAGCACCACCACCACCGTGTCGACCTCGGTATATATTCGTAATGGTAGGCTGCACCACCACCTCAGTGCGAGATGATGTCCATATTCCTAAACTGAAATTGAATATTCCACCATTTGAGGGTAGATATGTTCTCGATATATATCTTACTTGGGAGTTAGAAACTGAACAACGTTTTACATGTTTACAATATCCCGAGGAGAGACGGGTTCTTCTTCTTTGTTTGTGCTTTCCTAGTTTTGCATGTGTATGGTGGTGCGAACATTGTAGATTATATCCTATTGCCACTACTTGGGCTGCTTTGAAAACTGCTATGCGTACTCGTTGGGTTCCACCATATTATCAACGTGAATTACTTCAAAAATTGCAGCGCTTAAGACAAGGAAATAATTCTGTAGAAGAATATTATCAGGAATTACAAACTGGCTTGATTAGATGTGGTATTGTTGAGGAGAATGAAGCTATGCTTGCATGTTTTATAGGTGGATTAAATAGAGAGATTCAGACCATTCTAGACTATAAGGATTATAATAATATCACTCGTTTATTCCATCTTGCTTGTAAAGCTGAACATGAAGTCTTGGGATCGACAGGCATTGGCGCCAAGCACTAACTTTTCTGCAGTCGACCTTCATCATGGACACCACGTGCATCATCTACTTCCACCGCACCATCACCTCCTTCAGTGCCACCTCCAACCATGATACAAGAAAGCAGGCACAACCACCACTATCTGCCAAGAGCACACCGCCGGCCTGCAGAGCTCTTCTTCTTCCATGGCGTCAACAAGGCACACAAGTGATATTATTTGTCGTCGTTGTAAGGGAAGAGGACATTTTGTGACAGAATGCAAATCTCAGCGTGTGATGATTGCTCTTGAGGATGGTGGGTATGAGTCCGCTAGTGACTATGATGAGGAGACTTTGGCTCTTATTACACATGAGGAACACGATGGAGATGATTCGATCATGAGACACAATACATGGCTCTTGAAGATCTTGACAGGTATGAATGTTTAGTTGCTCAACGTGTTTTGAGTGTGCAGGTTACACAAGCTGAGCAAAATCAGAGGCATAATTTGTTTCATACAAAGGGAGTTGTGAAGGAACATTCTATTCGTGTCATCATAGATGGAGGGAGCTGCAACAACTTGGCTAGCATGGAGATGGTGGAGAAGCTATGTCTCACCACAAGACCACATCCACATCCTTACTACATCCAATGGTTCAACAACAGCGGCAAGGTTAAGGTAACACGTACTGTTCGTGTGCATTTTAATATCTCTACATATGCTGATTATGTTGATTGTGATGTGGTACCTATGCAAGCATGTTCCTTATTACTTGGTAGACCATGGCAATTTGATAAAAATTCTGTACACCATGGTAGAAACAATCAGTATACTCTTGTTCATAAGGATAAAAATATTACTTTGCTTCCTATGACTCCCGAGTCCATTTTGAAAGATGATATTAATAGAGCTAATAAAGCAAAACAGGAGAAAAATAGGAGTGAAAATCAGATTGTGGCAAAAGAATTTGAGCAACACATGAAGCCTAATAATAAACCATCGACTGTTGCTTCTGAAATTAAATTGAAAAGTGCATGGTTACTTGCCACCAAATCTGATATTGATGAGCTAGAATTTAGCAAATCTATTTGCTATGCTTTTGTGTGCAAAGAGGCATTATTTTCATTCGAGGACGTGCCTTCCTCTTTGCCCCCTGCTGTCACTAACATTTTGCAGGAGTTCGTGGACGTCTTTCCACAAGGCGTGCCACCGGATTACCACCTATTCGAGGGATTGAGCATCAAATTGACTTAATTCGGTGCATCATTACCCAACCGTGCACCATACCGTACCAATCCGGAGGAGACGAAGGAGATTATCGTCAAGTACAGGAGCTGCTCGACAAAGGTTATATCGCGAATCCCTTAGTCCTTGTGCTGTTCCTATTATTCTAGTGCCGAAAAAGGATGGTACGTCACGTATGTGTGTTGATTGTCGAGGCATTAATAATATTACTATTCGTTATCGTCACCCTATTCCTAGGCTGGATGATATGCTTGATGAATTGAGTGGCTCTACAATATTCTCCAAAGTTGATTTGCGTAGTGGATACCATCAAATTCGTATGAAATTGGGAGATGAATGGAAAACAGCATTTAAAACTAAGTTTGGATTATATGAGTGGTTAGTCATGCCTTTTGGGTTAACTAATGCACCTAGTACTTTCATGAGATTAATGAACGAAGTTTTACGTGCTTTCATTGGACGATTTGTGGTAGTCTATTTTGATGATATACTGATTTATAGCAAATCGTTGGAAGAACATTTGGAACATTTACGTGCTGTTTTTAATGCTCTACGTGATGCACGTTTGTTTGGTAACCTTGGGAAGTGCACCTTTTGCACCGACCGAGTGTCTTTTCTTGGCTATGTTGTTACTCCACAGGGAATTGAAGTTGATAAAGCCAAGATTGAAGCTATTAAGAGTTGGCTGCAGCCCAAAACGGTCACACAAGTGAGGAATTTTCTTGGCCTTGCTGGATTCTATAGGCGTTTTGTGAGAGATTTCAGCACCATTGCTGCACCTCTCAATGAGCTTACAAAGAAGGATGTGCCTTTTGTTTGGGGTACCGCACAGGAAGAAGCCTTCACGGTGTTGAAAGATAAGTTGACACATGCTCCTTTACTCCAACTTCCTGATTTTAATAAGACTTTTGAGCTTGAATGTGATGCTAGTGGAATTGGACTAGGAGGTGTGTTATTACAAGATGGCAAACCTGTTGCATACTTTTCTGAAAAATTGAGTGGGCCTAGTCTGAATTATTCTACTTATGATAAAGAATTATATGCTCTTGTTCGGACTTTAGAAACATGGCAACATTATTTATGGCCCAAAGAATTTGTTATACATTCGATCATGAATCTTTGAAACATATAAAAGTCAAGCTAAACTGAATCGTAGACATGCTAAATGGGTTGAATTCTTTGAGACTTTCCTTATGTCATTAAACACAAGAAGGGTAAAGAAAATGTTATAGCTGATGCATTGTCTCGCCGCTATACTATGCTTTCACAACTTGACTTCAAAATATTTGGTTTGGAGACCATCAAAGATCAATATGTGCATGATGCTGATTTTAAAGATGTATTGCAGAATTGTAATGAAGGAAGAACATGGAACAAGTTTGTCGTTAATGATGGATTTGTGTCGTGCTAACAAGCTATGCATTCCAGCTAGCTCCGTTCGTCTTTTGTTGTTACAGGAGGCGCATGGAGGAGGACTAATGGGACACTTTGGCGTGAAGAAGACGGAGGACGTACTTGCTACACATTTCTTTTGGCCAAAGATGAGACGGGATGTTGAGCGTTTTATTGCTTGCTGCACTACATGTCAAAAAGCTAAGTCACGACTCAATCCTCATGGTTTATATATGCCTTTGCCTGTACCTAGTGTTCCTTGGGAGGATATATCTATGGACTTTGTTTTAGGTTTACCTAGAACAAAGAAGGGGAGGGATAGCATATTTGTTGTCGTGGATAGATTCTCGAAAATGGCACACTTTATACCATGTCATAAAAGCGATGATACTATTAATGTTGCTGATTTGTTCTTTCGTGAAATTATTCGCTTGCATGGTGTGCCAAATACTATTGTTTCAGATCGTGATACTAAATTTCTTAGCCTCTTTTGGAGATGTTTATGGGCTAAGTTGGGGACTAAACTGCTCTTTAGTACTACTTGTCACCCCCAAACTGATTTACAAACTGAAGTAGTCAATAGAACATTGTCTACTATGCTTAGGGCTGTTCGAAAGAATAATAAGAAAATGTGGGAGGAATGCTTGCCTCATATTGAATTTGCCTATAATCGTTCATTGCATTCTACTACTAAGATGTGCCCTTTTGAAGTTGTGTATGGTTTCCTACCTCGTGCACCTATTGATTTGTTGCCTCTTCCATCTTCGGAGAAGGTTAATTTTGATGCTAAAGAACGTGCTGAATTGATTTTAAAAATGCATGAGTTAACTAAGGAAAACATTGAGCGTATGAATGCTAAATATAAACTTGCTGGAGATAAGGGTAGAAAACATGTTGTGTTTGCACCGGAGATCTTGTTTGGTTACATTTGCGTAAGGATAGATTTCTGATTTGCGCAAATCAAAGCTAATGCCACGTGCTGCTGGTCCCTTTAAGGTGTTGGAGAAAGTAAATGATAATGCATATAAACTTGAGCTGCCTGCAGATTTTGGGGTTAGTCCCACTTTTAACATTGCAGATTTGAAGCCATATTTGGGTGAGGAAGATGAACTTCCGTCGAGGACGACTTCATTTCAAGAAGGGAGGATGATGAGGACATCAATACCATTGTTACACCCACAACCCCCGCTGCTATACATCTTGGACCAATTACTAGAGCTCACAAGACGCCAACTAAATTACCATGTACTTTCGTTTCTTGGTAATGATTCTAATGTTCATGAGAATATGATGCTGCCTAAATTGGATACATTTGTTTTGCTTACAAATGAAGGGCCTAGCTTGCAGAAGGATGAACATTGGCGCAAGAACAAGCATGGAGATGATGGCAGGCGCAAGGGGGACAAGAACGGAGTTACAAGTGATGATTTCAGGACTTTGAAGCCACCATAATGAGTGCATGAAGCCTTGGACGAAATATACAAGATGCCACTTCATAAATTTTGTCCAGATGCTATTCTAGGTGATGCGTCACCTTATTATTGGGCCAAGCCCATGTAATTTCGAAATACATAATTATAGGCTATTTTTAGAGTCCGTATGTGTGGGGAAACAAGAGATAGGGTTAGTTTCGGACCCCTCCACCAAGGGCCACGAAATTCACCCCCTCTTCGTCCATATATACAGCCCTTAGGGCACCGTTTAGACTTTGGGTTTTGTTTAGATTAAAAGTTCGCCATAGCTGCAACTTCGCGTACTTCGTTTGTGTTCAACGACCAGACAAAGGCGTCACAGAACCCCACCTTGATCAATAAAGCTTTCATCTTATATTCGCAATATCCAGATTGCAATCTCAGTTTCTTGCTTGTTCTTCGTTTGCTCGCAGGAAACAGACCCTCGTGGTCAGGTTGATCGTGCTCCGGCGTGGTCAATAACCTCTCGGAGTTGGTTTAGCGGTTGCTAAGGCGCGACGTCCTCGCACGTTCGTCGTCGGATCGTCAAAGTCGACTTCCACCAAAGCAAAATCCACCATCTCATCAAAAGACGGGACACCTTTGCCTCTATCAGACGGGTTGCTGCTGCTGTTTGTGCTTTCACTAGTTTTGCATGTGTATGGTGATCTGAACATTGTAGATTATATCCTATTCCAACTACTTGGGCTCCTTTGAAAACTGCTATGCATACAGGTTGGGTTCCACCATATTATCAACGTGAATTGCTTCAAAAATTGCAGCGTTTAAGACAAGGAAAATTTTTTGTAGAAGAATATTATCAGGAATTACAAACTGGCATGATTAGATGTGGTATTGTTGAGGAGAATGAAGCTATGCTTGCACGTTTTATACGTGGATTAAATAGAGAGATTCGGACCATTCTAGAGTATAAGGAGTATACTAATATCACTCGTTTATTCCATCTTGCTTGTAAAGCTGAACGTGAAGTGTAGGATCGACAAGCATTGGCGCGAACTAACTTTTCTGCAGGTCGACTTTCATCCTGGACACCGCGTGCATCCTCTACTTCCACTACACCAGCACCTCCATCAGCTGCTACCTCCAGCCGTAATACAAGAAAGCAGGCACAACCTCCACCATCTGCCAAGAGCGCACCTACTGGGCCTACACAGAGCTCTTCTTCTTCCATGGCATCAACTGGGCACACAAGTGATATTATTTGTCGTCATTGTAAGGGAAGAGGTCATTATGCGAGAGAATGCAAATCTCAGCGTGTGATGATTGCTACTGAGGATGATGGGTATGAGTCCGCTAGTGACTATGATGAGGAGACGTTGGCTCTTTGATGCGGAGCATCCAACGTTCATCCCCATGTACACTCCGACTACTCTCCAAGCCCCAAGAGGACATATGACGAGACCTCGAACATACGCCATTGGACACAAGGTGAACTCACTCCTCTTTGAACCGTCACTTTCCACATGTGAGACATGGCTACTACCTCATGCTTGGACCTCGCATACACTCAGGTACAACCGATACGACCATGGAGAATCCAAGGACCAAGGCCAAGCATGGAAGAGGAGAAGGAAGAAGAAGCCGGGAGCAAGCGGTACTACCGCTCAGGCCCAGCGGTACTACCGCTTATCATCACAAGCGGCACTACCGCTCTACATCCGCTCCACTTCCGCAAAGTCCGACAAACTTCGGGGATCGAGCGGCCCAGAGCGGTACTACCGCCCATCATAGCGGTACTACCATTGCAGCGCCTCAAGCGGTACTACCGCCCAAAGGACCGGTACTACCGCCTGTCTGCAAGACAGGTGTAATGGGCCGAGCCCATGTACCCCTTCGCCCTCACATACCCCTTCGTGGCTCTAGACTATATATACTCCTCCACCTCCTCCTAGTTAGGGTTAGCATTGGATTAGCTCATATTTGTGTGTGAGAGCCTTTGCTCATCCACCGGTACTTCTCCACGGAGATCAGGACCTCCGTCTAGGAGAAGATCCATCGGATTCAAGACCCCTATACGGGAAGATCCCCTCGTGGATTCAAGACCTCCTCCGGGAGAAGAACGGCTACCTTTGTATCTTTCCTTTGTTGATTTTGGACCATGTATCACTCGTGCTTCGATGATCTAGACCTTGTGCGATTGATCTCTTCTCGGTTGAGTGTCTCTCTCGTTCTTCCCCGTGATTTCCTCTCGTGCTTCCGCGTGTTCTTCGTGTTTTCCTCCGTAGGATCCCCTCCAAACGTGAAAGATTGACGAATTAGGGTTCCACCCTACATCATATGGTATCATGAGCCACGTTGATCACGTTTTTGGAGCCCCTACCCCGTGTTTTCTAGCTTGATTTTGTTGTTTTCGTCCTAAATCCGAAAATCCCCACCAAAAATAGCCCCAATTTTCTTTGTGATTTGTTGGTTTGATGATGTTTTGTTGATTTTGATCCATGGATTTGCTTGGTTTCATGTGGATCTAGCATTCCCCCAAGTTTCCCCTCTTTCCATCCACGAAATCCATCAAATTTTGCCCCGGAAATCATCCATTTCCGCCCCAAAATCGCGCCCCGATTCGATCTGCGAAAAATCCCGACACGAGCGGTACTACCGCCCTAAAGAGCGGTACTACCGCTGAGAACCTCAAGCGGTACTACCGCCCCGCTAACGGTACTACCGCTAGGCCCTGTTTCAGCCGAAACAGTCGAAAAATCCCGACACGAGCGGTACTACCGCCCTCCCGAGCGGTACTACCGCCTGGCCATTCAGCTTTCCGAATTTCACCGTTTTGCCCATAACTAATTCATCCGAGTCCGTTTTGACGTTCTTTAGCTCGTTTTGAAGCTATTGACATCCCCATCCCACAAAATACTACCAACATCATTTGGCTCCATCACATTTGGTGAATTTTGGCATCTTTGCCTAGGGCTTCCACCACAACATCCGCATAACCACCACCGACATCCGCAACCTAACCCATTTTGTTCCTTATAGCATTAGTGGTTGTTTGAGTTGTGATTTGAGTCTCCTAAGGTGTTTAGGCTACTTAGGGATGGTTGCTTCTTCATCAACCACCACCACCGCCACCACTTCCACATAACCTTGCCCACCATACACTTCCGACAACCCAACTTAACCCAATTGTTGTTTGAGCTTTTTCGAGTTGTGGCGTGTGTCTCCTAAGGTGTTTCGGCTACTTAGGGACCGTGTGCTTCCAAATCTTACACCGTGTATAGCCCATCATCCCACTTCCGCATTGCCTAGTGAAACACCACCACCGCTTTCCGCTACCACCATTTGACATTTGTCATTTGAGATTTTGAGTTTGCGGTTTTTCCGTTTCCTAAGGTGTTTCGGCTACTTAGGGACGAGTCTCCATCATCTTGGTATCTACACCAAGAACACCGCCACTCATCATCGCAAAGGACGGTAACCTCGACGACACCTTTGTATTTTCCCTTGCAATTGCATTGTTAACCCCTAGCCCATTTTGCGTTACTTGCCTATCGAGACAAGCAATTTGAGTATTGCCGGCAACGTTACTTGTGCACATTAGTGGTCCATACCTTCCATTGCATACATACCATATCATATTGGTATCATATCATCCATTGTGCCTCAAGTTTGTTCCCGCATATACACAATTGCTATATTGGTTTGTGCATTGTGCAAAAGTGGCCATAGAAAAAGAAGGAGAAAAAGCTTTTAAGCAAAAAGAGAGCAAAGAGCTCGTGAGCAAGTGCCATAGCATCATATCCATTGCACATAAGATTGTCAAATCAACATCATATGATATCATGCTTGAGAGACACACCGGGAACCATACATACATAGCATACTTGGGATAGAAAGAATATCCATTTTGCATCTTATAGGTTGTGCACAAGTGTCGTATCCGCCTATCGAGCAATCGTGCTAGCGTCTCTCTTGAGTTGTGCAACACGAGCGTTTTGGTGGATTCCACATTTTGAGCTCATTCCTTGGTTGCACGACCCCATTTATCTATCCGTGTGTGTGTTTCCCTGTGCCATTCTTTGCTATTGGTCCATTTGTCTCACTTGCGAATTTGTGAATCTTTTTCAACATTATTGACTCTTGCTAACATTTTGCATTAAATTTTTGTGCCACTATCCTCACCGAGCTCCACTATAAGCCTTACTTGTGTAGGTGTGAGAATCGACAAGGATCGGTACCAATAGTGCTATTTCATTGTCCACATTTGAGTGAACTTGATTCATCTTCAACTTTGGTCAAAGGTACATTGGTATTAGTTCTTCTCTTTCTCCCACTCATATTTGCTCGAGTCTTGTGATGGATAGGCAAGGCATTTCCTCTCCGGTCTACGACAACAACGACGGCGTGAACAACTACATCACCAAAGCGTCTATCTCCGATCTACAACGACAAGTGCAAGGCGCACAATCAAGATTGCGAGAGCGCACCGAGAACATCTCCATCGACATTCGTCACTCCGAAGCAAGGAAAAGGGACTACATCGACAACAAGCTTGCCGCACAAAAGGAGGAGCAAGATGCGAGAATGGAAGAGATTCGGGCCTTGATCAAGTCTTCTTCCACTTCATCATCCTCAAGACGACGACGGTCAAGCCACAAGTCTTGGGCCGAAAAAGATGCAAGTGCAAATCGTCCTCGTCCACATCTGCATGGCGATCACCATCACGTTCATGATCATCACCGCCATGAAGGGCAAGTCACCTCAAGCATCACGTGCCGCGGCGGCGACGAACGACATCTACTACGAGCTCAAGCACGACAACGACATCATCATCATGAAGATGCTCCACAAGCGCAAATGCACAAGTCCCAACAAGCCCTACATCACGCCAAGTCCAGGCTTCAAGAGCACAAAAGAAGACCGCGAGACGACCACCACCAAGGCGGCGCTACGGCTACATCAACCACTTGGCATCTTCGCCAAGTGTTCTCAAGGCATCTTCGCCTTTGGACGTCGGCATCTCTTCGCCTACTTCCCACGTACGCCTACATCGACTTCATCAAGTCCAAGGCGACCACCCTCGAAGCGAGGGTGACACTTCCATCTTCGAAGCCCCTCAAGGAAGATGGCGAGCATGGGAAACTCCCTTCGGTCATGGAGACGAGCTATGAGGTGCCACATCATATGGACCTCCAACAACAAGACGACGACGAGATGGCCGAGCATGGGAAACTCCCTTCGGTCATGGAGACGAGCTATGAGGTGCCACATCATATGAACCTCCAACAACAAGACGACGACGAGAAGGTCGAGCAAGGGCCATCCCTTCGACCACGGCGATCTGAGTTGAGCATGGAGACATTTGCACCTACACCTCTTGACACCCACATATGTCGAGATACCCAAAGTGCCATGTGAGGAGAGCCACCACCCCATGAGAGAGATGAGTGACTCCACCATATGTGACATTGAGAGAATTTCCTTTGAGAGGATGAGTGTGACCACCACTAGCCCCACACATGAGAGCATGCCACACATCCTATGTGAGGTTGGCGCCACTTGAGTGACTCCACCAGCCATATGGTGAGAGCATCCTTGAGGGAGTGAGTGAGCCACAACACTTAGTGAGTGAGGTAGTTGACACGACATGTGAGGCCACTATGATTTCTAACGCCTTAACCTCTACTCCTAGTATGTTTTCTTCTTTGGTGCTAGGTCTCCTACATGACGACACGCCTACCATGATGAGTCCATACCTCCTATGGAGACGACGATGGCCATGATGGACGATGATGCACCCCCCACATGGTTCCATCAAGATGAAGATGACAACGAGACGATCTTCAACACCTCACCTACAACACATGAGCGACGCTCCAAAGGTAACATAGGTGATGGTGCTTCTCTTGTCCCACTAGTGGACTCTCTTGACATTGATTGCTCCCATGATGTTGACCCACCTATGCCCATGCTTCATGCTAGTGAAACTTCTTCATGCCTTGACTTACCTATTTATGATGAATATGATGATGAGCATGTTGAGTTGCCTAGTTGTGGTGCTATGCTCCATAGGATATCATGTGAAAATTCTATTGGTCACTTCATGTTTGACAATCCATTGAACTTGTCATATGCTATGAGTGAGATCTCCCATATTGCATCATTTCAATCTCAACATCGTAACTATGCATGCCCCATTAAAATCAATCCCATTTGCACTTATGGCATAGATGACGCGATGATGGTCATTGGCTTTTGCTTCTCTTGTGATGATATTGCCATGCTTCCTTTACATGATTTGTGCAACTCATCTACTATGTCATGCCATGATCACATTGTTCCAAATATGCATTGTTTTGGATGTTGTCAATATTCTCCACATGATGTTTCTACTCTTGCTCATGAGGAGACCCTCATAGTTTCCTCATACATATTAGGAGATCTTGATGCATTTCATACTTTGCATGATTTCCATGATTGTGTACACCATATGCATTCCATGAACAACAATGCTCTAGATATTTCTCATGATGCATTACATAATTTGAGTCTCCATTATGCGAAACATAATAACAAACCTCTCATGATGGATGACATGTTTCTATATCACGCATCTCATTTATTTGAGCATTGGCTATTTTGTGCTAACAAACACATGCACGTGCGCATCATGATGGATGATGTGTACATATACCACGCACACACAATTTTTCCTTTGTCTTTGTTTTGTGTAGGTACTCATGTATACTCGTCAACCTCTCAATCCCAAGAGTTGACGAAACGAACTCTTGAGAGCAACGATGCTTTGGGATCCTGTGGACTATCCTTACCACCGTTCCCTTCGCGCAAGGACTACACGCATCTCTTATACTTGGCTCTCACACGGCTATGGGTCATTTACCACTTGTTACCTTATGCTCATTTTACCGTGTTCACTTTGCATGGTATGCTTGCTTCTATGCCTTTGCCATGCAATTGTGACCCTTGCTTGCATCTACCCA
Source organism: Aegilops speltoides (assembly GCA_021437245.1). NCBI lineage: Eukaryota > Viridiplantae > Streptophyta > Magnoliopsida > Poales > Poaceae > Aegilops > Aegilops speltoides. Next base: position 89,812 of record JAHHZJ010001417.1, on the reverse strand, counting down.
TGATTCACCATTATGCTACTTCTATGTGTATTTGCATGCTTGGTGGAGATCCTTGTTGCTTTTGCCATGTTTATCATGTGCCCCATGCTATTGATGCTTGCTGTGTTGGGAGAGTCATGATGCCCCATTGCTATTTGCATATGGCCTCTCGCCAATACATTGATGACATTTTACTCATATCTTGCCTTCATGCTTGTGCTATGACATGTGAATTATTCATGCCCACTATTTGCACACATGACATGCTTGCCATTATTCCTTCTAGTATGTTGCATCTTCGCACTACTAGCTTGCTTGACATGATCGCTATGATTGCTTGCTATGTTGCATCACCCATGTTCCACTATTACTTGCTTTCTTGGGTTGATCACATAGATGTTGATGCCTCTCACTTGATTTGTCATGATCATTGCCTCTTGTCTCCATTAGTTGCATCTCTCATATCACCTTGTATTGAGTGCCAACTTGCTATGCTTATTGATCTTGGAGACTTGGACACTTTACTTGTGATGCATGTTTGTTTGATTGAGCCTATTGCATTTGGTTGTTCTCACATCATATGCCACCATAGTATGCAATACTCCCTTGTCATTTCTTATGATGAGCATGATACATACACTTGTTGGGTATCTTACCACACGAATGATTGGTTTTGCCATTTTGCTACCCTCATTTGTTTTTCCAAGTGTTTGTCATGTTCTTTCATTTTGAAGGATTTACAAGGCGGGACCACCACGAGACATATTGGTTATGTGAAGGCATACAAGATGTGCGACTCCATCATCCTTGAGAAACTCCTAAAGGTGACCTCCTTCTCTTTGAGCCATCCTCAAATACGCATATTGGATGGGTCACTCTTTCATTGTTGTTTCCTTCTTGTTGTCTACATGTTACATCTATTGGATGGAGGAGCAACATTGGAGATTGGCTCTATGGACCTTCACATTGAGGAACGCTCGCACTTATTGGATGCACCTTCGGAACTCCACTCATGCCTCGACATCGAGCTTTGGTACACCAACACCTCCATATTTGTTGATTGTGCTCATACATGTCATGCTCGATGGACATATCATACTCACCACAAGTTTACACCCTATGCATGGATTGACTCACATTGTGATTGCCTTGTTGCATCTTGTATTCCCATGTCATCCATGATATATGATCTTGTGCATTTCCTTAGCAAATTTGTTGTAATCTACCTTGATGGCATATTCATACATCATGATCATATTGCCCACCATCAATTGCATGATAGCTTACACATATTGAGCATCCATTACCATATTCATGCTATTGATGAACCGTCCCTCTATGACATCATCTTGCACAATGGTAGAATTTGTCGCTTTGTGCACCATGCTAATTATCCCATGAATTCTTTGCATATCATTCTATATCATCTTGATAAGCATCATGCACTTTGTCACGCACTATCCCTTCGCACGGACTCACGCTTAATTAATGGACACTTTGTGTGCGCTAACCATTTTATTTCCAAGTGTACTTTGTGTTTGCTCATTTTGCATGTACCACATACCGGAGACACCTTGGAGTACTTGGCTTGCGCAAGGCATTCACCTACGTCCCACTACAAGTCCGTCCACGACACCCGTTTCCATGGTGATGAGGATCACGATCCGAGGTCGGATCTTTCCCAAGGGGGGGGGGGATATGATGCGGAGCATCCCACGTTCATCCCCATGTACACTCTGACTACTCTCCAAGCCCCAAGAGGACATATGACGAGACCTCGAACATACGCCATTGGACACAAAGTGAACTCACTCCTCTTTGAACTGTCACTTTCCACATGTGAGACATGGCTACTACCTCATGCTTGGACCTCGCATACACTCAGGTACAACCGAGACGACCATGGAGAATCCAAGGACCAAGGCCAAGCATGGAAGAGGAGAAGGAAGAAGAAGCCGGGAGCAAGCGGTACTACCGCTCAGGCCCAGCGGTACTACCGCTTATCATCACAAGCGGCACTATCGCTCTACATCCGCTCCACTTCCGCAAAGTCCGACAAACTTCGGGGATCGAACGGCCCCAGAGCGGTACTACCGCCCATCATAGCGGTACTACCGCTTGCGCGCCTCAAGCGGTACTACCGCCCAAAGGACCGGTACTACCGCCCTGTCTGCGCACAGTGTAATGGGCCGAGCCCATGTACCCCTTCGCCCTCACATACCCCTTCGTGGCTCTAGACTATATATACTCCTCCACCTCCTCCTAGTTAGGGTTAGCATTGGATTAGCTCATATTTGTGTGTGAGAGCCTTTGCTCATCCACCGGTACTTCTCCACGGAGATCAGGACCTCCGTCTAGGAGAAGATCCATCGGATTCAAGACCCCTATACGGGAAGATCCCCTCGTGGATTCAAGACCTCCTCCGGGAGAAGAACGGCTACCTTTGTATCTTTCCTTTGTTGATTTTGGACCATGTATCACTCGTGCTTCGATGACCTAGACCTTGTGTGATTGATCTCTTGTCGGTTGAGTGTCTCTCTCGTTCTTCCCCGTGATTTCCTCTCGTGCTTCGGCGTGTTCTTCGTGTTTTCCTCCGTAGGATCCCCTCCAAACGTGAAAGATTGACGAATTAGGGTTCCACCCTACATCACTCTTATTACACGTGAAGACCACGGTGGAGATGATTCTGATCATGAGACGCAATACATGGCTCCTGAAGACGCTGACAGGTATGAATGTTTAGTTGCTCAACGTGTTTTGAGTGTGGAGGTCACCAAAGCTGAGCAAAATCAGAGGCACAATTTGTTCCATACCAAGGGAGTTGTGAAGGAACGTTCTGTGCGCGTCATCATAGACGGAGGGAGCTGCAACAACTTGGCTAGCATGGAGATGGTGGAGAAGCTTTCTCTCACCACAAGACCACATCCACACCCTTACTACATCCAATGGTTCAACAACAGCGGCAAGGTTAAGGTAACACGTACTGTTCGTGTGCATTTTAGTATCTCTACATATGCTGATTATGTTGATTGTGATGTGGTACCTATGCAAGCATGTTCCTTATTACTTGGTAGACCATGGCAATTTGATAAAATTCATGCACCATGGTAGAAACAATCGAGTATACTCTTGTTCATAAGGATAAAAATATTACTTTGCTTCCTATGACTCCTGATTCTATTTTGAAAGATGATATTAATAGAGCTAATAAGGCAAAACAGGAGAAGAATAAGAGCGAAAATCAGATTGTGGCAAAAGAATTTGAGCAACAAATGAAGCCTAATAATAAACCATCTAGTGTTGCTTCTGAAATAAAATTGAAAAGTGCATGTTTGTTTGCCACCAAATCTGATATTGATGAGCTAGATTTCAGCAAATCTGTTTGTTATGCTTTTGTGTGCAAAGAGGCATTATTTTCATTCGAGGACGTGCCTTCCTCTTTGCCTCCTGCTGTCACTAACATTTTGCAGGAGTTCGCTGACGTCTTTCCACAAGGCGTGCCCTGGATTACCTCCCATTCGAGGGATCGAGCATCGATTGACTTAATTCCGGTGCTTCACCGCCAAACCGTCGCCATACCGTACCAATCCAGAGGAGACGAAGGAGATTATGCATCAAGTAGAGGAGCTGCTCGACAAAGGTTATATACGCGAATCCCTTAGTCCTTGTGCTGTTCGTATTATTATAGTGCCAAAAAGGATGGTACATCACGTATGTGTGTTGATTGTAGAGGCATTAATAATATTACTATTCGTTATCGTCATCCTATTCCTAGGCTAGATGATATGCTTGATGAATTGAGTGGCTCTACAATATTCTCCAAAGTTGATTTGCATAGTGGATACCATCAAATTCGTATGAAATTGGGAGATGAATGGATAACAGCATTTAAAACTAAGTTTGGATTATATGAGTGGTTAGTCATGCCTTTTGGGTTAACTAATGCACCTAGTACTTTCATGAGATTAATGAACGAAGTTTTACGTGCTTTCATTGGACGATTTGTGGTAGTTTACTTTGATGACATATTGATTTATAGCAGATCTTTGGAAGAACATTTGAAACATTTACGTGCTGTTTTTATTGCTCTACGTGATGCACGTTTGTTTGGTAACCTTGGGAAGTGCACCTTTTGCACCGACCGAGTATCTTTTCTTGGCTATGTTGTTACTCCACAGGGAATTGAAGTTGACAAAACCAAGATTGAAGCTATTGAGAGTTGGCCGCAGCCCAAAACGGTCACACAAGTGAGGAGTTTTCTTGGCCTCGCTGGATTCTATAGGCGTTTTGTGAGAGATTTCAGCACCATTGCTGCACCTCTCAATGAGCTTACAAAGAAAGATGTGCCTTTTGTTTGGGGTACCACACAGGAAGAAGTCTTCACGGTATTGAAAGCTAAGTTGACACATGCTCCTTTACTCCAACTTCCTGATTTTAATAAGACTTTTGAGCTTGAATGTGATGCTAGTGCAATTGGATTAGGAGGTGTGTTATTACAAGATGGCAAACCTGTTGCATACTTTTCTGAAAAATTGAGTGGGCCTAGTCTGAATTATTCTACTTATGATAAAGAATTATATGCTCTTGTTCGGACTTTAGAAACATGGAAACATTATTTATGGCCCAAAGAATTTGTTATACATTCTGATCATGAATCTTTGAAACATATTAAAAGTCAAGCTAAACTGAATCGTAGACATGCTAACTGGGTTGAATTCATTGAGACTTTCCCTTATGTCATTAAACACAAGAAGGGTAAGGAAAATATTATTGCTGATGCATTGTCTCGTCGCTATACTATGCTTTCACAACTTGACTTCAAAATATTTGGTTTGGAGACCATCAAAGATCAATATGTGCATGATGCTGATTTTAAAGATGTATTGCGGAATTGTAAAGAATGAAGAACATGGCACAAGTTCGTCGTTAATGATGGATTTGTGTTCCGTGCTAACAAGCTATGCATTCCAGCTAGCTCCGTTCGTCTTTTGTTGTTGCAGGAGGCGCATGGAGGAGGACTAATGGGACACTTTGGCATGAAGAAGACGGAGGACATACTTGCTACACATTTCTTTTGGCCAAAGATGAGACGGGATGTTGAGCGTTTTATTGCTCGCTGCACTACATGTCAAAAAGCTAAGTCACGACTCAATCCTCATGGTTTATATATGCCTTTGCCTGTACCTAGTGTTCCTTGGGAGGATATATCTATGGTCTTTGTTTGAGGTTTACCTAGAACAAAGAAGGGGAGGGATAGCATATTTGTTGTCGTGGATAGATTCTCGAAAATGGCTTTATACCATGTCATAAAAGCGATGATGCTGTTAATGTTGCTGTTTTGTTCTTTCGTGAAATTATTCGCTTGCATGGTGTGCCAAATACTATTGTTTCATATCGTGATACTAAATTTCTTAGCCACTTTTGGAGATGCTTATGGGCTAAGTTGGGGACTAAACTGCTTTTTAGTACAACTTGGAGAAAATAAATGATAATGCATTTAAACTTGAGCTGCCTGCAGATTTTGGGGTTAGTCCCACTTTTAACATTGCAGATTTGAAGCCTTATTTGGGTGAGGATGATGAACTTCCGTCGAGGACGACTTCATTTCAAGAAGGGGAGGATGATGAGGACATCAATACCATTGTTACACCCACAGCCCCTGCTGCTATACACACTGGACCAATTACTTGAGCTTGCACACGCCAACTAAATTACCAGGTACTTTTGTTTCTTGGTAATGATTCTAATGTTCATGAGAATATGATGCTGCCTAAATTGGATACATTTGTTTTGCTTACAAATGAAGGGCCTAGCTTGGAGAAGGATGAACATTGGAGCAAGAACAAGCATGAAGATGATGGCATGCGCAAGGGGAACAAGAACGGAGTTACAAGTGACGATTTCAGGACTTTGAAGCCACCATAATGAGTGCATGAAGCCTTGGACGAAGTATACAAGATGCCACTTCATAAATTTTGTCCAGAGGCTATTCTAGGTGCTGCGTCACCTTATTATTGGGCCAGGCCCATGTAATTTCGAAATACATAAGTATAGGCTATTTTTAGAGTCCGTATGTGTGGGAAAACAAGAGATAGAGTTAGTTTCGGACCCCTCCACCAAGGGCCACGAAATTCACCCCCTCTTCCTCCATATATACAGCCCTTAGGGCACCGTTTAGACTTTGGGTTTTGTTTAGATTAAAGTTCGCCATAGCTGCAACTTTGCGTACTTCGTTTGTGTTCAACGACCAGACAAAGACGTCACAGAACCCCACCTTGTTCAATAAAGCTTTCATCTTATATTCGCAATATCCAGATTGCAATCTCAGTTTCTTGCTTGTTCTTCGTTTGCTCGCAGGAAACAGACCCTCGTGGTCAGGTTGATCGTGCTCTGGCGTGGTCAATAACCTCTCGGAGTTGGTTTAGCCATTGCTAAGGCGCGACGTCCTCGCACGTTCGTAGTCGGATCGTCAAAGTCGATTTCCACCAAAGCAATATCCATCATGTCATCGAAAGACGGGACACCTTTGCCTCTATCAGAATTGAGAAGGGACTGGCCACCCTCACTCAGAATCAGGAGAGCCTTGAGAGAATCATGGAACTCAAATTCCATGACCTTGATGTCAAAGTAACTGAGATTCAGTCGGTTGTAGAGAAGCTGCAGGAGGACATGCAGGAGAAGCGAGGGCAAGACAACAATTAATGTGTTTGCGAGTGCCCGAGCCCAGAGGTCGGTTGTAGTGCGATGGATGACACTAGAGCAACAACTTCAGCACCAGCCACGCCCTTCGTTCCCAAAGGCAACCAGCTCCAAAGATCCACTCCAGCACCCTCTACTTCAACTGAAGCCTTCGTCCATGGAGTCATCAGGACACCACCACCAGAAGATCAAGCCTGAGAGACGATCTAACACTATGCATTTTCTACGAACTTTTTGGTAACTTGTTGCCAAAGGGGGAGAAAAATGTATAGATCATAGGCTTCGAGAGAGAGTGTGTTGCTTTTGTTCTCTCTTGTTTTTATTTGGTGGTTTTAAACTTTCTTTGCTTTTGGTTGAGATACTATGCTTGTGAGACATTGATGATCATGTGTTTGATCATAAGCTACACTTGTGCATGCTTGATATTATCCTATCTATCTTATGTGATCATTCACAATGCTTGGTGATGAGTGCATGTATTCAATGTTTATTACTTTGAGCGCTCCACCAAGATGTATGTGACATGGAAGAGTAACCCATGAGCCTAATTCATTGTGCATTTGCACTCCAAAGCAAATCTTAACCCATGCACAAATTTAGGGGGAGCTCTTGCTTATCACATACTTCTCAAAGCGATGATGTTATTCAATCTTATTATCATTTGTTGAAGCTTTGATCTATATGTTGTCATCAATTACCAAAAAGGGGGAGATTGAAAGTGCAACTATCCCTAGGTGGTTTTGGTAATTCATAACAACATATAGCTCATTGAGCTAATGCTATTCCAAGACTATTATTTCAGGAAAGCTCAATGAATGGCATGGCATGGATGATGAAAGTGGATCCCTCAAAATACTAAGGACAAAGGATTGGCTCAAGCTCAAAAGCTCAAGACTCTTCATTTTATATTTTAGTGATCCAAGATCACATTGAGTCTATAGGAAAAGCCAATACTATCAAGGAGGGATGAGGTGTTGCTTAATGAGCCTCTTGCTTCATGTGCTTAGTGATATGCTCCAAAACCCTCAACTACTTTCCCACATCCACAAATGACCTAAACCCAAAGCCAAAATCGGTCACACCGAGATTGCAATGTAAACTCTCTGTTTCCTTTTTGTAACATTTCGGTCTCACCGAAAAGAGCAAATCGGTCCCACCAAGTTTACCTGACCAACTCTCTGGAAAGCTTATTACCAAATCGGTCTCACCAAGTTTGTGTAATCAGTCTTACCGAGACTACATTATGCCCTAACCCTAACCGAATCGGTCTCACTAAGATGCATGTCAGTCCCATCGAAAATCACTAACGGTCACTAGGTTTACTAAATCGGTCTGACCGAGTTTAACGATTCGGTCCCACCGAGTTTAGTAAATTGTGTGTAACGGTTAGATTTTGTGTGGAGGCTATATATACCCCCTCCACCTCCTCTTCATTCGTGGAGAGAGCCATCAGAACGAACCTACTCTTCCAACTTACCATTTCTGAGAGAGAACCACCTACTCATGTGTTGAGACCAAGATATTCCATTCCTACCATATGAATCTTGATCTCTAGCCTTCCCCAAGTTGTTTTCCACTCAAATCTTCTTTCCACCAGATCCAAAACCTATGAGAGAGAGTTGAGTGTTGGGGAGACTATTATTTGAAGCACAAGAGCAAGGAGTTCATCATCAACGCACCATTTGTTACTTCTTGGAGAGTGGTGTCTCCTAGATTGGCTAGGTGTCACTTGGGAGCCTCCGACAAGTTTGTGGAGTTGAACCAAGGAGTTTGTAAGGGCAAGGAGATCGCCTACTTCGTTAAGATCTACCGCTAGTGAGGCAAGTCCTTCGTGGGCGATGGTCATGGTGGGATAGACAAGGTTGCTTCTTCGTGGACCCTTTGTGGGTGGAGCCCTCCGTGGACTCGCGCAACCGTTACCCTTCGCGGGTTGAAGTCTCCATCAACGTGGATGTACGATAGCACCACCTATCGGAACCACGCCAAAAACATCGGTGTCTCCAATTGCGTTTGAATCCTCCAAACCCTTCCCTTTACTTTCTTGCAAGTTGCATGCTTTAATTTCCGCTGCCTATATACTCTTTGCATGCTCGCTTGAATAGTGTGATGATTGCTTGAATTGTCCTAAAGTAGCTAAAATCTGCCAAACTCTAAAATTGGGAAAAGGTTAAGTTTTTATTGGTCATGTAGTCTAATCAGCCCCCCCCTCTAGACATACTTCAAGGTCCTACAAACACGTACTCCCCCAAGCTTAGGCTTTTGGCCTAAGTTGGTCTAGTGCCAAGGATAGCCTGGCTGATATTCGAAGTTATAACTGGGGTCGTACTGAGATGCAGCAGCCAATGCATCCTGAGCTGCGGCATGTTGGCAGGCCGCCTCCGCTCTCCCCTCGTGTTCGGCTGCCTCCTCCCTGGTAACAACATATCTTCGTTTTGCCTGGTAATCAAAAAGGAAAGGAGCAGGGAGAGTAACATGGACAACACTATGTCTGTCAAAGATTAGTCGATACTGGAGGAATCGTTCATTCCTCAAAAGAAAACGATGTTTGACCATCGCATCATAATCTAAATAAGCAGGAGGCAACTCCATATCCTCCTCTCGTGGAGATATACCAAGATAATTAGCAATACGGGTCGCATAAATCCCTCCAAATAAATCTCTAGATATAGCATTATTATGCAAACTACATGCAACTATTGCCCCCAAGTTGTAATCTTTATTACCTAACACAGCACTCTTGAGGACACAATGATTAGGGACACACATGTGACATGCTTCATCTTTACCGTTAATGCATCTACCAATGAAGAGAGCAAAATAATGTATAGCAGGAAAGTGAATGCTCCCTATGGTAGCTTGTGCTATATCCCTAGATTCTCCCATAGTAATACTAGCGAGAAAGTCTTTATATTCAGATCTGTGAGGTTCATGAACATTGCCCCACTGCGGGAGTTTGCAAGCAGTTGTAAAATCTTCTAAGTCCATGGTATAAGATTGATCTTAAATATCAAACAAGACATTCTGAGAATTACACGAAGATGTATACTTAAACCTTCTCATGAATGAAATAGTCAGTTGGTAGTACTGAGGACACTTATCTTGTATGAAGTCCTCAAGATCGGCATTACACACATACGCGTCAAATTCATCCTTAATGCCTACATTGACCATAAACTCTTCTGATGGTCACTCACAAGCCCACACTTCTGCTTCCCTTGGTGGTTCATCGTCTTGCTCACGCATAGCACGCTAGGTCCTCTCTTTGTTGATGAACCACCTTGGTACATTCTCTAGGACATATTTCTCTCCTCTGAAAAATTTCTGAATTTTTTAGTAACTTCAAAATAAAAGTGAATAAAACTAAACAAGATTGGTAGCAACTACTCCTACAAGTGCGTAGAGCCTATATCATGCATTAGAATTACTTTGGACCTCATAAATTTGACATGCAAGCTCAAGAATAGGGTCACCTATGCAGCAAAAATTTGCAAAGAATAAAGCACTAGAACAAAAACTAATTGGACCAATGGAGGAGTCACATACCAAGCAACAATCTCCCAAAGCAGTTTTGTGAAAGGAGCTTTGAGCAAGGAGATTGAAAATTGCAGCAAAATGAGCTAGAACTCATGCTTGAGTTGGATGGGGATTTTTTTGGGAGGAAGATGGAGTGTGTGGGTCCAGGAATAAGTGGAGGGCCCCACCATGGACCCACAAGACGGGGGGCACGCCCTCCACCCTTGTGGCCAGGTGCTTGCCCCCCTGCAGTGTTTTCACTGTCTAAAATCCTCAAATATTCCATAAAAAATCATATTAAATTTGTAGGGCATTTGGAGCACTTTTATCTTCAGGATATTTTTTATTACATGGATAATTCAGAAAACAAACAGATAATACTAATTTTGCTGTATTTATTCTAAATAACAGAAAGTAAAAAGAGGGTACAGAAGGTTGTGCCTTCTAGTTTCATCCATCTCATGATCATCAAAAGGAATCCACTAACAAGGTTGATCAAGTCTTGTTAACAAACTCATTCCGAATAACATGGAACCGTAGATATTTCGAATAACACTAGGTTACCTCAACGGGGCTATGCACATCCCCAACAATAAGAATATCATATTTTTCTTGACAGTAGGAAGAGGAAATTCAAAACCTCCAATAATAATAGTTGGAACTTTTCCAATAGAATTGATGCTATGAACTTGAGGTTGTTTCCTCGGAAAGTGTACCGTATGCTCAGTACCATTAACATGAAAAGTGACATTGCCTTTGTTGCAATCAATAATAGCCCCTTTACTACCTGTGTCGGGTTATCAAGACAATGTGTTTCTTCAACAGGCGGTATATTAAGACCATGTATTTCCTCAATAGGAGGTAAATTCTTAACATCTTCGGCTTTAATACCTTTTTCTTTCATTGATTTCTTTGCCTCTTGCATATCTTCAGGACTAAGAAATAGAACACCTCTCTTCTTCGGAGTTGGTTTGGGAATAGGCTCAGGAGTTGGCTCAATTGGCTCAGGAATTGCCTCAGGAATTGCCTCAGGAAGAGTCCAATTATTTTCATAAGTCAACATATTATTCAATAGTAATTCAGCTTGGTCGACTGTTCTTTCCTTGAAAACACAACCAGCACAACTATCCAAGTAGTCCTTGGAAGCATCGGTTAGTGCATTATAAAAGATATCAAGTATTTCATTTTCTTAAGAGGACCAGGCAAAGCATTAAGTGATCGGAGAAGCCTCCCCCAAGCTTGTGGGAGACTCTCTTCTTCGATTTGCACAAAATTATATATTTCCCGCAAGGCAACTTGTTTCTTATAAGCAGGGAAATATTTAGCAGAGTAGTAATAAATCATATCCTGGGGACTATGCACACAACCAGGATCAAGAGAATTAAACCAAGTTTTAGCATCATCCTGAGAATGGAAATATCTTAAGGATATAATAATAGCAAGACTTCTCATCATTAGTAAACAGGGTGGCTATATCATTTAACTTAGTAAGATGTGCCACAACAGTTTCAGATTCATAGCCATAAAAAGGATCAGATTCAGCCAAAGTAATTATCTCAGGATCTACAGAGAATTCATAATCCTTATCAGTAACACAGATAGGTGAAGTAGCAAAAGCGGGTCATGTTTGATTCTAGCGTTAAGAGATTGTTGCTTCCATTTAGCTAATAACTTCTTAAGATCATATCTATCATTGCAAGCAAAAATAGCTCTAGAAGCTTCTTCATCCATAACATAACCCTCAGGAACAACAGGCAATTCATAATTAGGGGGAGAACCTTCATCATCACTATCATCAATAATTTCATTCCCAACAATTTTGTTCTCTCTAACCCTAGCAAGTTGTTCATCAAGAAATTCACCTAATGGCATAGTAGTATCAAGCATAGAAGTAGTTTCATCATAAGTATCATGCATAGCAGAAGTGGCATCATCAAAACATGCGACATATCAGAATTCATAGCACAAGCAGGTTTAGGTGTCGCAAGCTTACTCAAAATAGAAGGAGAATCTAGTGCAGAGCTACATGGCAGTTCCTTACCTCCCCTCGTAGTTGAGGGAAAATCTTAGTTCTCTCGTCTTTCAAGTTCCTCATAGTGACCGGCAGATATAAATCCCAAGTTACTCAAAGAATAGAGCTATGCTCCCTGGCAACGGCGCCAGAAATTAGTCTTCATAACCCACAAGTATAGTGGATCGCAACAGCTTTCGAGGGTAGAGTGTTCAACCCAAATTTATTGATTCGACACAAGGGGAGCCAAAGAATATTCTCAAGTATTACAGTTGAGTTGTCAATTCAACCACACCTGGATAACTTAGTATCTAACAAAGTATTTAGTAGCAAAGTAGTATGATAGTAATGGTAACTGATAGAGGCCAGGGTGTCCCGATCTTTCGATGAGATGGTGGATTTCGCTTTGGTGGAAGTCGACTTTGACGATCCGACTACTGACGTCGCGAGGGCGTCGCGCATATAGCAATCGCTAAACCAACTCCGAGAGGTTATTGACCACGCCGAGCACGATCAACGACCACGAGGGTCTGTTTCCTGCGAGCAAGCGAAGAACAAGCAAGAAACTGAGATTGCAATCTGGATATTGCGAATATAAGATGAAAGCTTTATTGATCAAGGTGGGGTTACGAGGCGCCTTGGTGCAGTCGTTGAACACAAACGAAATGCGCGAAGTTGCAGCTATGGCGAACTTTTAATCTAAACAAAACCCAAAGTCTAAGCGGTGCCCTAAGGGCTGTATATATGGATGAAGAGGGGTGAATTTCGTGGCCCTTGGTGGAGGGTCCAAACTAACCCTATCTCTTGTTTCCCACACATACGGACTCTAAAAATAGCCTATACTAATGTATTTCGAAATTACATGGGCCTGGCCCAATAATAAGGTGACGCAGCACCTAGAATAGCCTATGGACGAATATTATGAAGTGGCATCTTGTATATTTCGTCCAAGGCTTCATGCACTCATTATGGTGGCTTCAAAGTCCTGAAATCATCACTTGTAACTCCGTTCTTGTCCCCGTTGCCCATGCCATCATCTTCATGCTTGTTCTTGCTCCAATGTTCATCCTTCTCCAAGCTAGGCCCTTCATTTGTAAGCAAAACAAATGTATCCAATTTAGGCAGCATCATATTCTCATGAACATTAGAATCATTACCAAGAAACGAAAGTACAGGTAATTTAATTGGCGTCTTGTGAGCTCTAGTAATTGGTCCGATATGTATAGCAGCAGGGGGCTGTGGGTGTAACAATGGTATTGATGTCCTCATCATCCTCCCCTTCTTGAAATGAAGTCGTCCTCGTGAGCTCATCTTCCTCACCCAAATAAGGCTTCAAATCTGCAATGTTAAAAGTGGGACTAACCCCAAAATCTGCAGGCAGCTCAAGTTTATATGCATTATCATTTATTTTCTCCAACACCTTAAAGGGACCAGCAGCACGTGGCATTAGTTTTGATTTGCGCAAATCAGGAAATCTATCCTTACGCAAATGTAACCAAACAAGATCTCCAGGTGCAAACACAACATGTTTTCTACCCTTATCTCCAGCAAGTTTATATTTAGCATTCATACGCTCAATGTTTTCCTTAGTTAACTCATGCATTTTTAAAATCAATTCAGCATGTTCTTTAGCATCAAAATTAACCTTCTCCGAAGATGGAAGAGGCAACAAATCAATAGGTGCACGAGGTAGGAAACCATACACAACTTCAAAAGGGCACATCTTAGTAGTAGAATGCAATGAACGATTATAAGAAAATTCAATACGAGGCAAGCATTCCTCCCACATTTTCTTATTATTCTTTAGAACAGCCCTAAGGATAGTAGACAATGTTCTATTGACTACTTCAGTTTGTCCATCAGTTTGGGGGTGACAAGTAGTACTAAAAAGCAGTTTAGTCCCCAACTTAGCCCATAAACATCTCCAAAAGTGGCTAAGAAATTTAGTATCACGATCTGAAACAATAGTATTTGGCACACCATGCAAGCGAATAATTTCACGAAAGAACAAATCAGCAACATTAACAAACATCATCGCTTTTATGACATGGTATAAAGTCGCCATTTTAGAGAATCTATCCACGACAACAAATATGCTATCCTCCCTTCTTTGTTCTAGGTAAACCTAAAACAAAGTCCATAGATATATCCTCCCAAGGAACACTAGGTACAGCAAAGGCATATATAAACCATGAGGATTGAGTCGTGACTTAGCTTTTTGACATGTAGTGCAGCGAGCAATAAAACGCTCAACATCCCGTCTCATCCTTGGCCAAAAGAAATGTGTAGCAAGTATGTCCTCCGTCTTCTTCACGCCAAAGTGTCCCATTAGTCCTCCTCCATCGCCTCCTGCAACAACAAAAGACGAACGGAGCTAGCTGGAATGCATAGCTTGTTAGCACGAACACAAATCCATCATTAACGACAAACTTGTTCCATGTTCTTCCTTCTTTACAATTCTGCAGTACATCTTTAAAATCAGCATCATGCACATATTGATCTTTGATGGTCTCTAAACCAAATATTTTGAAGTCAAGTTGTGAAAGCATAGTATAGCGACGAGACAATGCATCAGCAATAACATTTTCTTTACCCTTCTTGTGTTTAATGACATAAGGGAAAGTCTCAATGAATTCAACCCATTTAGCATGTCTACGATTCAGTTTAGCTTGACTTTTAATATGTTTCAAAGATTCATGATCAGAATGTATAACAAATTCTTTGGGCCATAAATAATGTTGCCATGTTTCTAAAGTCCGAACAAGAGCATATAATTCTTTATCATAAGTAGAATAATTCAGACTAGGCCCACTCAATTTTTCAGAAAAGTATGCAACAGGTTTGCCATCTTGTAATAACACACCTCCTAATCCAATTCCACTAGCATCACATTCAAGCTCAAAAGTCTTATTAAAATCAGGAAGTTGGAGTAAAGGAGCATGTGTCAACTTATCTTTCAACACCGTGAAGGCTTCTTCCTGTGCGGTACCCCAAACAAAAGGCACATCCTTTGATGCGGAGCATCCCACGTTCATCCCCATGTACACTCCGACTACTCTCCAAGCCCCAAGGATACATAAGATGAGACCTCGACTATGCGCCATCGGACACAAGGTGAATTCACTCCTCTTCGAACCGTCGCTTTCCGCATATGAGACATGGCTACTACCTCATGCGTGGACCTTGTATACACTCAGGTACAACCAGGATGGCCAAGGAGAATCCAAGGACCAAGGCCAAGCATGGAAGAGAAGGCGGAAGAAAGGAGAAGAAGAAGATGGAGCGGTTGTTGAAGACAGCCCGGACGTCCGAACGCCGTCCGGATCATCCGGGCCCACCGGATCATCCGGACCCTCCCGGATCGTCCGGGTAAATGCACCAAGACAACAAGCCCCTCGGCGAAGCGGATCATCCGGACGGTCGCCGGATCATCCGGACCCCGACACCCGGATCATCCGGGCCACCATCCGGATCATCCGGACCCGCTGTGTCGCGACTTGGGCGAGGCCGTGTACCTCGCCCCTCACTTACCCCTTCGTGGCTTAGCACTATAAATAGACCTCCTCCTCCCCACTTTGAGGGTTAGCGTTGGTTTAGCTCAAGTTAGAGATAGAGCTACGCTCATCTATCGGATCTCCTCCTCGTGAGAGACCGCGGCCTCTTCGGAGAAGATCCTCTCGGATACAAGACCCCTTTATGGGAGGATCCCCTCGTGGATTCAAGGCCTCCTCCGGGAGAAGAACGGTTCCTTTGTATCCTTACCCTAGTTGACTATGTATCTTGTGGATCTCGTGTGTGTATGTTGATCTAGCACTTGTGTGATCGATTCCTTGTTGGTTGAGTGTTTCTCTCTCGTTTTCCCCGTGTTTCTCCTCGTGCTTCCGCGTGTTCTTCGTGTTTCCTCCGTAGGATCCCCTCCAAACGTGAAAGATCGACGAATTAGGGTTCCACCCTACATCATCCTTCTTTGTAAGCTCATTGAGAGGTGCAGCAATGGTGCTGAAATCTCTCACAAAACGCCTATAGAATCCAGCGAGGCCAAGAAAACTCCTCACTTGTGTGACCGTTTTGGGCTGCGGCCAACTCTCAATAGCTTCAATCTTGGCTTTATCAACTTCAATTCCCTGTGGAGTAACAACATAGCCAAGAAAAGACACTCGGTCGGTGCAAAAGGTGCACTTCCCAAGGTTACCAAACAAGCGTGCATCACGTGAGAGCAATAAAAACAACACGTAAATGTTCCAAATGTTCCTCCAAAGATCTGCTATAAATCAATATGTCATCAAAGTAAACTACCACAAATCGTCCAATGAAAGCACGTAAAACTTCATTCATTAATCTCATGAAAGTACTAGGTGCATTAGTCAACCCAAAAGGCATAACTAACCACTCATATAATCCAAACTTAGTTTTAAATGCTGTTTTCCATTCATCCCCCAATTTCATACGAATTTGATGGTACCCACTACGCAAATCAACTTTGGAGAATATTGTAGAGCCACTCAATTCATCAAGCATATCATCTAGCCTAGGAATAGGATGACGATAACGAATAGTAATATTATTAATGCCTCTACAATCAACACACATACGCGATGTACCATCCTTTTTCGGCACTAGAATAATAGGAACAGCACAAGGAGTAAGGGATTCGCGTATATAACCTTTGTCGAGAAGCTCTTGTACTTGACACATAATCTCCTTCGTCTCCTCTGGATTGATGCGGTATGGCGCGCGGTTTGGCGGTGAAGCACGGGAATTAAGTCAATTTGATGCTCAATCCACGAATAGGCGGTAATCCGGTGTACGTCTTGTGGAAAGACGTCGTGAACTCTGCAAAATGTTAGTGACAGCGAGGAGGCAAAGAAGACGGCACGTCCTCGACTGAAAATAATGCCTCTTTGCACACAAAAGCATAGCAAACAGATTTGCTAAAATCTAGCTCATCAATATCAGATTTAGTGGCAAGTAAACATGCACTTTTCAATTTAATTTCAGAAGCAACACTAGATGGTTTACTATTAGGCTTCATATGTTGCTCAAATTCTTTTGCCACAATCTGATTTTCACTCTTATTTTTCTCCTATTTTGCTTTATTAGCTCTATTAATATCATCTTTCAAAATGGACTCAGGAGTCATATGAAGCAAAGTAATATTTTTATCCTTATGAACAAGAGTATACTGATTGTTTCTACCATGGTGTACAGAATTTTTATCAAATTGCCATGGTCTACCAAGTAATAAGGAACATGCTTGCATAGGTTACCACATCACAATCAACATAATCAGCATATGTAGAGATACTAAAATGCACACGAATAGTACGTGTTACCTTAACCTTGTCACTGTTGTTGAACCATTGAATGTAGTAAGGATGTGGATGTGGTCTTGTGGTGAGAGATAGCTTCTCCACCATCTCCATGCTAGCCAAGTTGTTGCAGCTCCCTCCATCTATGATGACGCGAATAGAACGTTCCTTCACAACTCCCTTTGTATGGAACAAATTATGCCTCTGATTTTGCTCAGCTTGTGTAACCTGCACACTCAAAACACGTTGAGCAACTAAACATTCATACTGTCGGCATCTTCACAGCCATGTATTGTGTCTCATGATCGAGAATCATCTCCACCGTGTTCCTCATGTGTAATAAGAGCCAAAGTCTCCTCATCATAGTCACTAAGCGGACTCATACCCACCATCCTCGTGAGCAATCATTACACGCTGAGATTTGCATTCTCTCTCAAAATGTCCTCTTCCCTTACAACGATGACAAATAATATCACTTGTGTGCCTGTTGGCGCCATGGAAGAAGAAGAGCTCATGCAGGTCCGGCGGTGTGCTCTTGGCGATAGTGGTGGATGTGCTGCTTTTCGTGTATCGCGGTTGGAAGTGGCACCCGGCGGAGGTGCGGTGTAGCGAAGCGTGTGGAAGTAGATGATGCACGTGGTGTCCATGATGAAGGTCGACCTGCGAGAAAAGTTAGTGCGGCGCCAATGCTGCCGATCCTGCACTTCACGTTCAGCTTTACAAGCAAGATGGAATAAGCGAGTGATATTATTATAATCCTTATAGTCTAGAATGGTCTGAATCTCTCTATTTAATCCACCCGGAAAACGTGCAAGCATAGCTTCATTCTCCTCAACAATACCACATCTAATCAAGCCGGTTTGTAATTCACGATAATATTCTTCTCAAATTTTTCCGTTGTCTTAAGCGCTGCAATTTTTGAAGTAATTCACGTTGATAATATGGTGGAACCCAACGAGTACGCATAGCAGTTTTCAAAGCAGCCCAAGTAGCTGGAACAGGATATAATCTACAATGTTCGAGACCACCAAACACATGCAAAGCTAGTGAAAGCACAAGCAATGAGCGGGAACACGTCTCTCCTCGGGATATTGTAAACATGTAAATCGTTGTTCAGTTTCTAACTCCCAAGTAAGATATATATCGGGAACATATGATGAGGACATCAATACCATTGTTACACCCACAGCCCTATTGCTATACATCTTGGACCAATTACTAGAGCTCAAGACGCCAACTAAATTACCGGTACTTTCGTTTCTTGGTAATGATTCTAATGTTCATGAGAATATGATGCTGCCTAAATTGGATACATTTGTTTTGCTTACAAATGAAGGGCCTAGCTTGGAGAAGGATGAACATTGGAGCAAGAACACACATGGAGTTGATGGCATGCATAAGGAGATCAAGAACGGAGTTACAAGTGATGATTTCAGGACTTTGAAGCCACCATAAGGAGTGCATGAAGCCTTGGACGAAATATACAAGATGCCACTTCATAATATTCGTCCATAGGCTATTCTAGGTGCTCGTCACCTTATTATTGGGCCAGGCCCATGTAATTTCGAAATACATTAGTATAGGCTATTTTTAGAGTCCGTATGTGTGGGGAAACAAGAGATAGGGTTAGTTTGGACCCCTCCACCAAGGGCCACGAAATTCACCCCTCTTCCTCCATATATACAGCCCTTAGGGCACCGTTTAGACTTGGGTTTTGTTTAGATCAAAAGTTCGCCATAGCTGCAACTTCACAGCGTGCCGTTTGTGTTCAACGACCGGACAAAGCGTCCACGAACCCCACCTTGATCAATAAAGCTTTCATCTTATATTCGCAATATCCAGTTGCAATCTCAGTTTCTTGCTTGTTCTTCGTTTGCTCGCAGGAAATAGACCCTCGTGGTCGTTGATCGTGCTCGGCGTGGTCAATAACCTCTCGGAGTTGGCTTAGCGATTGCTAAGGCGCGACGTCCTCGCACGTTCGTAGTCGGATCGTCAAAGTCGACTTCCACCAAAGCGAAATCCACCATCTCATCGAAAGGCGGGACACCTTTGCCTCTATCAAGTGGTATCAGATTTCCGGGTTGCTCGGTGAGATTTTACGATTTTCGTAGTTTAGATCGAGTCATTCTTCATACCTACAGTCCACGAAAAAGCCAAAAAAAATTAGGGTTAGGTCATCATATCCGAACCAATCTGAGCCTTTGCATAATCTTTTCTGTATTTGCGTTGTTGAATTTGCGGTTGCATCGTCGTGTCTAGTTGCTGGTCTTAGAGTCTAGTCTTTTAGAGTTTTGAGTTCTGGTCATAAGTTGTCACGCCGCCGCCGCACCATCATCATCGCCCCTGCCATCTACCACCACCGCTTATCCGCCACCGCTTCGAATCCGTATCCATATACCACCACCGCTGCCATATACCACCACCATATATCCACCACCAATCCGAGTTCCTTGCATATTAGATTTGTTTTCGGATCCATCTAATTTCCGATTCGTGTTTCCTTGTCTCGAGTAGGTTTGATTCCAGCAATCTTTTGCCGTCCGTAGAAGAGGTTGGTTTCAAAAAAAAATTGCCGTCCGTGAAATCGGAAACCACCCTCCGTTTAGGCCCAAAATTTTCCAAAACGCCGGATAAAAAATTTCTGGCTATCCTATTTTAGGTGTTTCTAAGCGTATTGAGCGATCGCCGTTATAGAAAGTTTTTTGACCCGTTTCAGTTTTTGGGGTCCGCAAAAAAAAAAATTTTGGTCGAAAAAATTTCGTGCCCATCCTGTCGGTTTGACACAGGAAGAGTTTTGAGACACTCGCCATTATAGTGATTTTTCGCAAAAAAAAAAAAAGCAAAAAAAAAAAAAAAAAAGCAAAAAAAAAAAAAGCGAAAAAAAAATTTCAGAGTGTGCTTTTCCTTGTTTACGTGCAGCGCCGTGATTTTGTTAGTGTTCTAGGCTCGCGTCTCTAGCACGGTCTAGCCTAGGACCAGCCTGATCTGCGTCGTTGGCGTTTATTCAACTTTGCATCTCTGATTTGATTATTGTGACCCTTTTGCTACCATATTATAAGCCTTCCCAGCTCCACATACATCTCGTCGTGCGTTTGATTCTCCCAATAATCGCTATAGCCAAGCTTTGAGAGTTTTGACTACAACGGTTGCGATCACCACCATTTCTTTGGTAAGAACTGTAAGAATTTGAGATTTGCTTCACGGTTTGTGACTGTCCACCACACCACCACCACCACTTCCTAGTAGTCTGAGGATCATATTCTTGTGTGTTTCTATTGCTGCTAACCATGGCAGGAACACAGGCCGATGAGACTGATTGGGAGAACGACAAACAAACAGCTACATGATAAGTTTCAGCAAATGATGATTGGACAGGTGCAAGATGTGGTAAACAGATTTGACGAGGCCATGGAGAAGATAGATGGCATTGAGAAGCGTTTGAAACAAAGCTTGATAGCAAGTTTGATGAATTGCTCGCTGCGTTTTCCACAACCACCGCCGGCTGCACCTATCGCACCTCTGCAACGACAACAACTACGCCCCTTCCGAATCAAGTATGGGCGAGCTCAGCGTGTTCCTATTGAGCCAGACAAAATTCTGGTGTCGCTGCTCTCGTTGTTGGTGCTTCTTTGGCTCCTGCTCTCTGCTGCTGCTTGGTACCGACGAGGATGATTATGTGGAAGATTACGAGGATGAGGTTGATCAACATCGAACTCGTGCAACCACCAGCACCACAACCACCAGGTCGTCCACATGCAAATAATGGCAATGTTAGGGCTCCCCCTCAGTGCGAGATCATGACCATCTCCCTAAACTGAAATTGAATATTCCACCATTTGAGGGTAGATATGTTCTGATATATATCTTACTTGGGAGTTAGAAACTGAACAACGATTTACATGTTTACAATATCACGAGGAGAGACGTGTTCTCTGCTGCTGTTTGTGCTTTCACTAGCTTTGCATGTGTTTGGTGGTCGAACATTGTAGATTATATCCTGTTCCAGCTACTTGGGCTGCTTTGAAAACTGCTATGCGTACTCGTTGGGTTCCACCATATTATCAACGTGAATTACTTCAAAAATTGCAGCGTTTAAGACAAGGAAAAAATTCTGTAGAAGAATATTATCGGGAATTGCAAACTGGCTTGATTAGATGTGGTATTGTTGAGGAGAATGAAGCTATGCTTGCACGTTTTACGGGTGGATTAAATAGAGATTCAGACCATTCTAGACTATAAGGATTATAATAATATCACTCGTTTATTCCATCTTGCTTGTAAAGCTGAGCGTGAAGTGCAGGATCGACAGCATTGGCGCGCACTAACTTTTCTCGCAGTCGACCTTCATCATGGACACCACGTGCATCATCTACTTCCACCGCACCATCACCTCCTTCAAAGCCACCTCCAACCGTGATACAAGCGAGCACAACCACCACTATCTGCCAAGAGCACACCTGCTGGGCCTGCACAGAGCTCTTCTTCCATGGCGTCAACAGGGCACACAAGTGATATTATTTGTCGTCGTTGTAAGGGAAGAGGACATTTTGCAGAGAATGCAAATCTCAGCGTGTGATGATTGCTCACGAGGATGGTGGGTATGAGTCCGCTAGTGACTATGATGAGGAGACTTTGGCTCTTATTACACATGAGGAACACGGTGGAGATGATTCGATCATGAGACACAATACATGGCTGCTGAAGATCTTGACAGGTATGAATGTTTAGTTGCTCAACGTGTTTTGAGTGTGCAGGTTACACAAGCTGAGCAAAATCAGAGGCATAATTTGTTCCATACAAAGGGAGTTGTGAAGGAGCGTTCTATTAGCGTCATCATAGATGGAGGGAGCTGCAACAATTTGGCTAGCATGGAGATGGTGGAGAAGCTATCTCTCACCACAAGACCACATCCACATCCTTACTACATCCAATGGTTCAACAACAGCGGCAAGGTGAAGGTAACACGTCTTGTTAGTGTGCATTTTAGTATCTCTACATATGCTGATTATGTTGATTGTGATGTGGTACCTATGCAAGCATGTTCCTTGTTACTTGGTAGACCATGGCAATTTGATAAAATTTCTGTACACCATGGTAGAAACAATCAAGATACTCTTGTTCATAAGGATAAAAATATTACTTTGCTTCCTATGACTCCTGAGTCCATTTTGAAAGATGATATTAATAGAGCTAATAAAGCAAAACAGGAGAAAAATAAGAGTGAAAATCAGATTGTGGCAAAGGAATTTGAGCAACACATGAAGCCTAATAATAAACCATCTACTGTTGCTTCGAAATTAAATTGAAAAGTGCATGTTTACTTGCCACCAAATCTGATATTGATGAGCTAGATTTTGGCAAATCTATTTGCTATGCTTTTGTGTGCAAAGAGGCATTATTTTCATTCGAGGACGTGCCTTCCTCTTTGCCCCCTGCTGTCACTAACATTTTGCAGGGAGTTCACGACGTCTTTCCACAAGGCGTGCCACCGGATTACCACCTATTCGAGGGATTGAGCATCAAATTGACTTAATTCCGGTGCATCATTACCCAACCGTGCACCATACCGTACCAATCCGGAGAGGAGACGAAGGAGATTATCGTCAAGTCAGGAGCTGCTCGACAAAGGTTATATACGAATCCCTTAGTCCTTGTGCTGTTCCTATTATTCTAGTGCCGAAAAAGGATGGTACGTCACGTATGTGTGTTGATTGTAGAGGCATCAATAATATTACTATTCGTTATCGTCACCCTATTCCTAGGCTAGATGATATGCTTGATGAATTGAGTGGCTCTACAATATTCTCCAAAGTTGATTTGCGTAGTGGATACCATCAAATTCGTATGAAATTGGGAGATGAATGGAAAACAGCATTTAAAACTAAGTTTGGATTATATGAGTGGTTAGTCATGCCTTTTGGGTTAACTAATGCACCTAGTACTTTCATGAGATTAATGAGCGAAGTTTTACGTGCTTTCATTGGACGATTTGTGGTAGTTTATTTTGATGATATACTGATTTATAGCAAATCTTTGGAAGAACATTTGGAACATTTACGTGCTGTTTTTAATGCTCTACGTGATGCACGTTTGTTTGGTAACCTTGGGAAGTGCACCTTTTGCACCGACCGAGTATCTTTTCTTGGCTATGTTGTTACTCCACAGAGAATTGAAGTTGATAAAGCCAAGATTGAAGCTATTGAGAGTTGGCCGCAGCCCAAAACGGTCACACAAGTGAGGAGTTTCCTTGGCCTCGCTGGTTTCTATAGGCGTTTTGTGAGAGATTTCAGCACCATTGCTGCACCTCTCAACGAGCTTACAAAGAAGGATGTGCCTTTTGTTTGGGGTACCGCACGGAAGAAGCCTTCACGGTATTGAAAGCTAAGTTGACACATGCTCCTTTACTCCAACTTCCTGATTTTAATAAGACTTTTGAGCTTGAATGTGATGCTAGTGGAATTGGATTAGGAGGTGTGTTATTACAAGATGGCAAACCTGTTGCATACTTTTACGAAAAATTGAGTGGGCCTAGTCTGAATTATTCTACTTATGATAAAGAATTATATGCTCTTGTTCGGACTTTAGAAACATGGCAACATTATTTATGGCCCAAAGAATTTGTTATACATTCGATCATGAATCTTTGAAACATATTAAAAGTCAAGCTAAACTGAATCGTAGACATGCTAAATGGGTTGAATTCATTGAGACTTTCCTTATGTCATTAAACACAAGAAGGGTAAAGAAAATGTTATTCTTGATGCATTGTCTCGTCGCTATACTATGCTTTCACAACTTGACTTCAAAATATTTGGTTTGGAGACCATCAAAGATCAATATGTGCATGATGCTGATTTTAAAGATGTATTGCAGAATTGTAAAGAAGGTAGAACATGGAACAAGTTAGTCATTAATGATGGATTTGTGTTTCGTTCTAACAAGCTATGCATTCCAGCTAGCTCCGTTCGTCTTTTGTTGTTGCAGGAGGCGCATGGAGGAGGACTAATGGGACACTTTGGCGTGAAGAAGACCGAGGATATACTAGCTACACATTTCTTTTGGCCAAAGATGAGGCGGGATGTTGAGCGTTTTGTTGCTCATTGCACTACATGTCAAAAAGCTAAGTCACGACTCAATCCTCATGGTTTATATATGCCTTTGCTGTACCTAGTGTTCCTTGGGAGGATATATCTATGGACTTTGTTTTAGGTTTACCTCGAACAAAGAAGGGAGGATAGCATATTTGTTGTCGTGGATAGATTCTCGAAAATGGCACACTTTATACCATGTCATAAAAGCGATGATCTTGTTAATGTTGCTGATTTGTTCTTTCGTGAAATTATTAAGCTTGCATGGTGTGCCAAATACTATTGTTTCAGATCGTGATACTAAATTTCTTAGCCACTTTTGGAGATGTTTATGGGCTAAGTTGGGGACTAAACTACTTTTTAGTACTACTTGTCACCCCAAACCGATGGACAAACTGAAGTAGTCAATAGAACATTGTCTACTATGCTTAGGGCTGTTTTGAAGAATAATAAGAAAATGTGGGAAGAATGCTTGCCTCATATTGAATTTGCTTATAATCGTTCATTGCATTCTACTACTAAGATGTGCCCTTTTGAAATTGTGTATGGTTTCCTACCTCGTGCACCTATTGATTTATTGCCTCTTCCATCTTCGGAGAAGGTTAATTTTGATGCTAAAGAACGTCTGAGTTGATTTTAAAAATGCATGAGTTAACTAAGGAAAACATTGAGCGTATGAATGCTAAATATAAACTTGCTGGAGATAAGGGTAGAAAACATGTTGTGTTTGCACCGGAGATCTTGTTTGGTTACATTTGCGTAAGGATAGATTTCTGATTTGCATAAATCAAATCTAATGCCACGTCTTGCTGGTCCCTTTAAGGTGTTGGAGAAAGTAAATGATAATGCATATAAACTTGAGCTGCTGCAGATTTTGGGGTTAGTCCCACTTTTAACATTGCAGATTTGAAGCCATATTTGGGTGAGGAAGATGAACTTCCGTCGAGGACGACTTCATTTCAAGAAGGGAGGATGATGAGGACATCAATACCATTGTTACACCCACAGCCCCTGCTGCTATACATCTTGGACCAATTACTAGAGCTCACAAGACGCCAACTAAATTACCGGTACTTTCGTTTCTTGGTAATGATTCTAATGTTCATGAGAATATGATGTTTGCCTAAATTGGATACATTTGTTTTGCTTACAAATGAAGGGCCTAGCTTGGAGAAGGATGAACATTGGAGCAAGAACACACATGGAGTTGATGGCATGCAAGGAGATCAAGAACGGAGTTACAAGTGATGATTTCAGACTTTGAAGCCACCATAAGGAGTGCATGAAGCCTTGGACGAAATATACAAGATGCCACTTCATAATATTCGTCCATAGGCTATTCTAGGTCTTCGTCACCTTATTATTGGGCCAGGCCCATGTAATTTCGAAATACATTAGTATAGGCTATTTTTAGAGTCCGTATGTGTGGGAAACAAGAGATAGGGTTAGTTTGGACCCTCCACCAAGGGCCACGAAATTCACCCCTCTTCCTCCATATATACAGCCCTTAGGGCACCGTTTAGACTTGGGTTTTGTTTAGATCAAAAGTTCGCCATAGCTGCAACTTCGCGTGCCGTTTGTGTTCAACGACCGGACAAAGGCGTCACGAACCCCACCTTGATCAATAAAGCTTTCATCTTATATTCGCAATATCCAGATTGCAATCTCAGTTTCTTGCTTGTTCTTCGTTTGCTCGCAGGAAATAGACCCTCGTGGTCGTTGATCGTGCTCGGCGTGGTCAATAACCTCTCGGAGTTGGTTTAGCGATTGCTAAGGCGCGACGTCCTCGCACGTTCGTAGTCGGATCGTCAAAGTCGACTTCCACCAAAGCGAAATCCACCATCTCATCGAAAGACGGGACACCTTTGCCTCTATCAACATATCTACCCTCAAATGGTGGAATATTCAATTTCAGTTTAGGGAGATGGTCATGATCTCGTACCTGGTTCAAACCACCAAAAAATCTATTCATTGTATCATCCTCAGATTCTTCTATGTCACAATGATGCATATGATTTGAACTCTTGGTAGTAAGCATGAACAGTGTTATTGCCTTGTTTAAATTGTTCAAATTTGCGAAGCAATTCACGTCGATAGTAAGGAGGGAAAAATTGTTTTCTCATTACATCTTTCAAATCTTTCCAAGTTGTGGGTTGGTTATCAATATTTTTCTTACAATGCACACTCCACCAAATGTAAGCAAAACCAAGAATGCTCTAGTGGCAGCTCGTACTCGCTCAAGTTCGGAAAAGCCATGGTGACTAAATACTTGTTCTACTTCAAGCTCCCAAGCTAGATAAATACCAGGATTAAATCTACCCTCAAATGACGGTAAAGAGCTAACTTGGCTAGGTGCTTGTGTGTGTTGTCCCAACTCTCGTGATGGTGAAGATGTGTTAAATGCGTCCAAGAACTTCTATCTCCAAACTCTGTCATGATTAGTAGAAACAAGAAACAAAATTCGAGAATAATGTTCCTATGAACTACTAGGATGTGGTTGTAAAGTGCTCACAGTAAAGCAATAGCAATATCTTACAAGTTCTTACCATGCGGCAGGTGGTGACAGGCAACCAGCGGTGTCAAGTAACGCTGAAGATTGTGTAAAGCGATTGCCAGAGGAACGTACGTATACACGGTGTAGAAATATGTGGAGCTGGGTTGGCTATATATGGTAGCAAAAGATTAGCAATAATCAATTCAAAGATGCAATGTTGAATAAACGTTCAACGACGGTACTGTGCTGGTCCTAGGCTAGACCGTGCTAGAGACGCGAGCCTAGAACACTAACAAAATCACGGCGCTGCACGTAAACAAGGAAAAAGCACACTCTGAATTTTTTTTCGCTCTTTTTTTTTGCGCTGCTTTTTTTTTTGCGAAAAATCACTATGATGGCGAGTGTCTCAAAACTCTTCCAAGGTCAAACTGACAGGATGGGCACGAAATTTTTTCGACCAATTTTTTTTTCAACTGCCCGGACCCAAAAACTGGAAACGGGTCAAAAAAACTTTCTATAACGGCGATCGTCTCAATACGCTTAGAAACACCTAAAAATAGGATAGCGAATTTTTTGTCCCGTGCGTTTTGGAAAATTTTGGGCCTAAATGGAGGGTGGTTTCGGACTCTTTTTTGAAACCAACCTCTTCTACGGACGGCAAAAGATTGCTGGAATCCAAACCTACTCGAGACAAGGAAACACGAATCGGAAATTAGATGGATCCCAAAACAAATCTAAGATGCAAGGAACTTCGGATTGGTGGTGGATATATGGTGGTGGTATATGGCAACGGTGGTGGTATATGGCAGCGGTGGTGGTATATGATACGGATTCAAGCGGTGGCGGATAAGCGGTGGTGGTAGATGGCGAGGCGATGATGATGGTGCGGCGGCGTGACAACTTATGACCGAACTCGAAACTCTAAAAGACTAGACTCTAAGACCAGCAACTAGACACGACGATGCAACCGCAAATTCAACACCACAAATACAGAAAAGATTATGCAAAGGCTCAGATTGGTTCGGATATGATGAACTAACCCTAATTTTTTTGTGGCTTTTTCGTGGACTGTAGGTATGAAGAACAGACTTGATCTAAACTACGAAAAACTGTAAAATCTCACCGAGCAACCTGGAAATCTGATACCACTTGATAGAGGCAAAGGTGTCCCGTCTTTCGATGAGATGGTGGATTTCGCTTTGGTGGAAGTCGACTTTGACGATCCGACTACGAACGTGCGAGGACGTCGCGCCTTAGCAACCGCTAAACCAACTCCGAGAGGTTATTGACCACGCCGGAGCACGATCAACCTGACCACGAGGGTCTGTTTCCTACGAGCAAACGAAGAACAAGCAAGAAATTGCGATTGCAATCTGGATATTGCGAATATAAGATGAAAGCTTTATTGATCAAGGTGGGGTTCTGTGATGCCTTTGTCTGGTCGTTGAACACAAACGAAGTACGCGAAGTTGCAGCTATGGCGAACTTTTAATCTAAACAAAACCCAAAATCTAAACGACGCCCTAAGGGCTGTATATATGGGGGAAAAGGAGGGAATTTCGTGGCCCTTGAGGATGGGGTCCGCAACCAACCCTAACTCTTGTTTCCCCACACATACGGACTCTAAAAATAGCCTATACTTAAGTATTTCCAAATTACATGGGCCTGGCCCAATAATAAGGTGACGCGGCACCTAGAATAGCCTATGGACGAATATTATGAAGTGGAATCTTGTATATTTCGTCCAAGGCTTCATGCACTCCTTATGGTGACTTCAAAGTCCTGAAATCATCACTTGTAACTCCGTTCTTGATCCCCTTGCGCATGCCATCAACTCCATGCGTGTTCTTGCTCCAATGTTCATCCTTCTCCAAGCTAGGCCCTTCATTTGTAAGCAAAACAAATGTATCCAATTTAGGCAGCATCATATTCTCATGAACATTAGAATCATTACCAAGAAACGAAAGTACCTGGTAATTTAATTGGCGTGCGCGAGCTCTAGTAATTGGTCCCGTATATGTAACAGTAGAGGATGTGGGTGTAACAATGGTATTGATGTCCTCATCACCTCCTGAACATCCCATGAGAGGGGGCTGTCGGCACGGTGCCTGTGCTCAGGTCCGTCCTATAGCATCGATAAATCTAAGCGACCAAGCTCTGACTCGCGGGCCGGCCCCGTGCACGTTACCTCACCGGGTCCTTAGTGCCTTGCCTTCTCATGGAACAATCATGAGCAGATTGGCAAGCACGCACCTCCCTTTGTACCTCATAATCGGTCAATGCGAAGGAACTTCAGGGGACAGGCATTCGAATGGTGCCTTGGTGACGCCCTGCCGCCTCAGGAGGGCCGGTCCCGGACAGGCGACCGTCAGACTGGTCAAAAAGCTAAGTACAACCACCTTACACCGCGTCGCCACCAACCGAGGCGCCTCCGCCTATGACCTTCGCGAGGCGCGCATTTGTTTTTTGCCCGAGTCGCTTGCATGTTAAAAGGGGAACCCTAGAGCATCGCGCCTCAGGAGTTCCTACTGACTCTCGGGCCCTCACACCCTAGCCTTGTCCCAGACATCGTGACCTTACATACCAGCAGCGGCTGAGCCATGCTCGAGGTTCGAGTCCTGATGACATAGAGCACCTTGACGAGCAAGGAAAGAGAGGCAGACCTTGCAAGGAGATTTGGGCGGGAGGGCCGCAGTTTGGCCAAATTTACATTAGTTGAAATGCAAAGGATGTCGATGCTTTGCATGCCCTTCGCGGGACTTGTGTTGACCCATCGCAGGGAAATGGTGCACAGGGAACTAAAGCTCCAAGGATCTATGTATATAAAGGCGAGTCCCTACAGTGGTTAGACTTAAGTGACAATCAATCGATAGCCAGGTCAAGCGAATTCGCTCCCTTGTAATCGATACATAAGCAATAGCAACAAGAGCAGGAGTAGGCTTTTACCTCCACCGTGAGGGGCCGAACCTGGGTAATCTCATGTCTCTCGTCCAGCTCAACCCATTTAAGCTAATCACCATGGCCATGGCCTCGCACATAAGTCCTTTCATGAGGGCATCTGCCATGTTAACACCATGACAGTTGGCGCCCACCATGGGGCCAGCGCACAGTGGTTTCGAGTTCTTGAAGGGTTCTTTTCTAGGGATCAAGCGATAAGCCGTTGGCAGGATGACTAATGGTCTTCGTGGCAAGCTCTACATCAACGATGCTGGATGGGGCCCCGAGACCGGCTCAATCAAGTACGGGTACCGGGTCCCCTTCGGTGGAATCCATGTCTTCATAGGCAAAATCGGTGAATCTGAGCCTGAGCCGGACACCTGCACCGACCTCATCGAGTCGGCTTGGCGCATGCAACACGCCCGGGTTGAAACCGACAGGAAGTGTGTCTTTGGCGGTTTCACACAAGACTTGGAGCTTGCGAAAAATTCTGCCTCTAGGGGAGAGACTCTCATCTACTCAGGTGATGAGTCCTCAACTGAAGAGATGGAATAGGTCTATCAGCTTCAAGACGGTGGGCTTGGGGGCTATTCCGATGGCCAAAGTATTCCGAACCCCTGTGAGCCACCGGGCAAGGCTACTATCTTCATGGCTGGCACAGGGCCAGCTCTCAATTCTTCAATAGCGGTTGCGACAACCTCTGACCTAGCCGCGACAAGGGCTGGTGGATCCGGGTGAGGCAGGACGCCGACTCAAGTGCTGCTGGATCTCATGGGTACCTTGACAGCTTTGTTGGCAACGGAGGTCACTACGGCAACTCAAGCAGAGTGCAACGCAGAGGTCATAAGGATTCGTGAGGAGATAACAAAGGTCCAAGAGGATATCGTGGCTGAGAACAACCAAACTGCTGTGCTGAGGGCTTAGATTAATGCAGAAGCAAAGCGTGTCAAGGCGGATGCTTGGCATTTAAGTTTGGATCAGAATGCATCTAATTCAGTATTCTAGAAAAGGTATCAGAGTCGCCTGCCCTTAATGTATGACCCAAGGCATTTGCTTAACCCCCTTGGCGCGGGTCCGAGCACTCCAGACGCATGCGTGAATCCTCAGTTAAACTTGCATATGCCAGAAAATCGGGCGGCGGCTCAGCCTCGCCAGCCTGAGTCGGCACGGACTGATGATTAGGCACCTAACCCGCCGCCAATAAGACACCACCTCCACGTAGCTGTTCCTATTAGTCGTGAGTCAACGGTCGCGGTTGAAACCCGGAACGCACTTGAGCTTTTGCAGACAGCCATTGCGTAGCAAGCGGCTTATTCATATGGTCGTGATCAGGTACATTCAACTCCTCTCTCAAGTCGTAGCTACAGTCGGTGCATTGAGTCGCTCGTAGTCTCTAGCAGTGAATGGCGACTGATAGAGGCAGAGGTGTCCCGTCTTTCGATGAGATGGTGGATTTCGCTTTGGTGGAAGTCGACTTTGACGATCCGACTACGAACGTGCGAGGACGCCGCGCCTTAGCAATCGCTAAACCAACTCCGAGAGGTTATTGACCACGCCGGAGCACGATCAACCTGACCACGAGGGTCTATTTCCTGCGAGCAAACGAAGAACAAGCAAGAAACTGAGATTGCAATCTGGATATTGCGAATATAAGATGAAAGCTTTATTGATCAAGGTGGGGTTCTGTGACGCCTTTGTCTGGTCGTTGAACACAAACGAAGTACGCGAATTTGCAGCTATGGCGAACTTTTGATCTAAACAAAATCCAAGGAAAAAGCTACTAGATGGATCTACTTATATAGGAGCAAGGGGTGGCGGCCAAGGAGGTGGGAGAACGTCCCAAGGCAGCCTAAAACTAACCGTAGGTCGTACAAGGCCAATGGACCCAAGTGGAGGTGACGTAACACCTTTGGACTTGTAGTTTGACTCGGATTCTGGTGCAGCGTCAGATTGTTTCGTCCATAACTCAACGCTCCGGACGGCTTTTAAGGTGATTCAATTGTGCTGGAAAGAGCATGAAATCTACTTTCCAACAAAAAAAGAATCACCCAATTCGGAGTCCGTATGAAAAAGTTGTTGGCGTTTTGAGTCAGGTATGTCTGTGCAGTCCAAATCTGAATCTAGAACGTGAGAGACTTGGACTCTATCTTCTCTTGGCCCGAAAGTGACGTGAGAAAACTTTTTGAACAGCACCTAAACTTCTCCTTTTCCCTTATCTTCATATGTGGATTGTACAAATGTCCCATACACCTGCAATTAGACAAAACACAAAAGTATGTGAAGTATTTTTGTTCGGATAACATAAATATATTATTGAATAGTTTGCACTAGAAATCACCGACAAATATGCATGTATGCAATATTTTTGGTCTTATCCAAGGTAGTCATGTCCTCATCATCCTCCCCTTCTTGAAAACAAAGCCGTCCTCGGCGTTGCTTAATTTGAAATGTGGCTAACAAAAGAGACAAGGTGTACATGTTGTATATGTATATGTCATCCATTTTTACTTCCCTCAATTTTTGCATATATGACACATGAATAGATGAGTAACTTGCATAGTTCATAAAATCTAAAGCCAAAAAATTAGCGCAAGAAGTAGAAGGCATGAAAATATTGCAACTCAGTTTGCAGATATAAGTGAAGCTCTTATTCATTTCAAAAGATTGACAATGTTCATCATTAAACCATCCCAACATTGGTGAATAAACCTTACTTGCATCAAATTTACATGCTACAACATGCTTAAATAAGCAAACATGCAATGAGTCATTCGACACCGAATCATCACCAAGATTAGAGGTCATATCAAAATGATTAAACATTGATTCTTTTGCATCAACAGTTAATTCAATGGGTGCACTCAAAATTGTTGGTATTTCAATTGTTTGATCACATGACGCATTCATGACAAAGATCAAGATTCTCTAAAATAGGTGTTGTGCTCAAATCACTGTGTAACTCAACACATGATGCATTCAAGTTAACTAGGGATGCATCATTCTCTTGTGAAGTTATATCATCAATACCTTTATTTGTTACCTTGTCGCAAAGACGTAGCTGATGTAGTTACTGACGTAGACAATGCACCATACTCTTGAGATGATGTCGCTCCGAGGTGGGGCTGCTCTAGTAGGTGCAACGGTGGAGGAACCAACCGGCGGTGGTGAGCATGAACTGGAATTGTAGTTGTTGTAGTCACCCAATGCATCCTCCTCAGAATCGTCTCTCAAAGGTACAAGCACGAAGATACATACCAATAATGCAACGAGGAATATATCAAATCTTGCTCGAATATCATGGTTCAAACCACCAAAAAATCTATTCATTGTATCATCCTCAGATTCTTCTATGTCACAATGATGTATATAAGATTTGAACTCTTGGTAGTAAGCATGAACAGTGTTATTGCCTTGTTTAACTTGTTCAAATTTGCGAAGCAATTCACGACGATAGTAAGGAGGGAAAAATTGTTTCCTCATTACATCTTTCAAATCTTTCCAAGTTGTGGGTTGGTTATCAATGTTTTTCTTACAATGCACACTCCACAAACAGAAGCAAAACCAGTAAATGCTCTAGTGGCAGCTCGTACTCGCTCAAGTTCAGAAAAAACATGATGACTAAAAACTTGTTGTACTTCAAGCCCCCAAGCTAGATAAATAGCAGGATTAAATCTACCCTCAAATGACGGTAAAGCGCTAACCTGGCCATGTGCTTGTGTGTGTTGTCCCAACTCTAGTGATGGTGAAGATGTGTTCGTCGTCCAAGAACTTCCATCTCCGAAACCTGTCATGATTAGTAGAAACAAGAAACAAAATTCGAGAATAATGTTCCTATGAACTACTAGGATGTGGTTGTAAAGTGCTCACAGTAAAGCAAATAGCAATATCTTACAAGTTCTTACCATGCGGCAGGCGGTGATCGGCAACCAGCGGTGTCAAATAACTCCGAATATTGAGTAAAGCGATTGCCAGGGGGACGTTCGTATACACGGTGTAGAAATATGTGGAGCTGAGTTGGCTATATATGGTAGCAAAAATATAGCAATAATCAATTCAGAGATGCAATGTTGAATAAACGCTCAACGACGGTACTGTGCTGGTCCTAGGCTAGACCGAACTAGAGACGCGAGCCTAGAACACTAATGAGGTCACGGCGTAGCACAACTAGCATCAATGAAGGATACTAAGTAGCTCTTGATAGCAAGATATAAGTGAAGATCACAACGGTAGTGAAGATAATGATGAAAAACAACTACCAAGCAGGACATACAACAACTCTCTCTCCAACTTTCCTCTTGAAAATTTTGAGCCAATTTCCTGATAAATTCTTTCAAAGAATGCTACTAACTCAAGCTTTCCAATGCAAAAAGAATCACTCAATTCCGAGTTGATATGAGGAGTCAAAGAATTCTAAAACTGGCCAGAAAATTGGAACAAGCTGTGTTCACGAACTTCGGAGGGCAAAAAGACCTATTTAGAAGCCGATTTTGAGGTGTCAAATATTGAACTAGCTTCTGCAACTATTTAGATGCGGCTCGTCTCTAGCTTCAATTTGAGTACTCACGGAGTCAAAACGGACTTCGTATGAGTAAGATACACCTGTTTTACTGAACAGTGCGCAAAACAGATTCTAATCCGAATTCAGGTACGAGATTGATTCTAGATAGATCCGATTTTTTTTTCTTCTCTCTTTTTTTCCTCACGCTTTTTTTCTTTTTCTTCTCTCTCTTTTTCTTTTTTTTTCTTTCGTTTTTTTTCTTTCTTTTTTTTTCTTTCTTTTTTTTCTCCCTCTTTCCAAGACAAACTAGATAAGATGCAGATTGGATCAGGCGAAGATGTGAATGACCTCAACTATGATTATGACAATGAACAGCGCATAGCACGTGGTGGAAATTAATAGATGGGATGGTGGACAGCGGAAGGATAATGATGCAATGGCGGCGTGACTAATGTGAACAGAACTCAAACTCTAAAGGAACTAGACACTAAGACCAGCAACTGACACGACGATGCAACCGATAATTCAACTATGCAAGCAATGAATAGAAAATTGCAAAGGCTCAGACTGGCTTGGATAAAGGATGAACAGATCTAACTTTTTTTGTGGCTTTTTCATGGACTGTAGGTACGAATGACAAATGCGATCTAAACTATGAAAAACTGTAAAAATCTCACCGAGCAACCTGAAAACTGATACCACTTGATAGAGGCAGAGGTGTCCCGTCTTTCGATGAGATGGTGGATTTCGCTTTGGTGGAAGTCGACTTTGACGATCCGACTACGAAGTCAGAGAGGGCGTCGCGCTTTAGCAATCGCTAAACCAACTCCGAGAGGTTATTGACCATGTCGGAGCACGATCAACCTGACCACGAGGGTCTATTTCCTGCGAGCAAACGAAGAACAAGCAAGAAACTGAGATTGCAATCTGGATATTGCCAATATAAGATGAAAGCTTTATTGATCAAGGTGGGGTTCTGTGGCGCCTTTGTCCAGTCGTTGAACACAAGCGGCACGCTGCGAAGTTGCAGCTATGGCGAACTTTTGATCTAAACAAAACCCAAGGAAAAAGGTACTAGATGGATCTACTTATATAGGAGCAAGGGGTGGTGGCCAAGAAGGTGGGAGAACGTCCCAAGGCAGCCTAAAACTAACCCTAGGTCGTACAAGGCCAATGGGCCCAAGTGGAGGTGACGTAACACCTTTGGACTTGTAGTTTGACTCGGATTCTGGTGCAGCGTCAGATTGTTTCATCCATAACTCAACGCTCCGGACGGCTTTTAAGGTGATTCCAATTGTGGTGGAAAGAGCATGAAATCTACTTTCCAACAAAAAAAGAATCACCCAATTCGGAGTCCGTATGAAAACGTTGTTGGCGTTTTGAGTCAGGTATGTCTGTGCAGTCCGAATATGAATCCAGAACGTGAGAGACTTGGACTCTATCTTCTCTTGGCCCAAAAGTGACGTGAGAAAACTTTTTGAACAGCACCTAAACTTCTCCTTTTCCCTTATCTTCATATGTGGATTGTACAAATGTCCCATACACCTGCAACTAGACAAAACACAAAAGTATGTGAAGTATTTTTGTTCTGGATAACATAAATATATTATTGAATAGTTTGCACTAGAAATCACCTGACAAATATGCATGTATGCAATATTTTTGGTCTTATCCAAGGTAGTCATGTCCTCATCAGCGACGCAACCCGCCCCATGATGATAACGCGCCCCATAACCCAATGATTAATGCTCAAGTGATCGTGGATGAAGCCAGAGCTCGCCGTGAGGCGCCAGCGGTGGTTCAACACGGGGCTCATCAGCAGCCTCCGATGACCCCTTCGGCCTCAGTAGGGGCCGGAATGACTTCCAGACAGTTGGAGTGTCGTGTTTAGTACCGGCTTTGCGTAATGAATGTCTATCTAAGTGCTTTAAGGGTCCTTGCAAGGTGCCCAATTATACAGCTGATCTCCCTCCTGAAGGTTGGATTGAGAGTTATGAGTTAGCCATGGAGATGTTGGATGTCAATGATGATGTCTGTGCCAAATACTTTAGCTGATGTTAGAAGGGCCAGCTCGTACATGGTTAAAAGGTTTACCTCCTAATTCTATCAGCTCATGGGTAGAGTTGAAGGCGCGTTTCATCAAAAACTTTCAAGGAACATGCAAGTAGCCTCTTACGTTTGTTGATCTGGATCACTGCGTGCAGCATGAGGATGATTCAGCCCACCATTGGGTACGGCGGGTCTTTGCTATTATTCACTTGTCGGATAGTATTGCAGCGGGTCAGGCGGTTCTGATCTTAGAGAAGAACTATCACTTTATACCCCTTAAGCAGAAGCTTGGGCGACTTAAGCGTTATTGCAATGACATGGGCGAACTCATGGCGGCTCTCATTAAGTATTCAGACTCTGAAAACACAAAGGACCCTGGATCTGATGGTGAGAAATCCACCAAGGGCAAGAAGATGGCAATGGTAAGGATCGGCAGCAGAATGTTGCAGGGCATAATGGCAACAACCTGGGTAACGGTGGTAAGCGTAGGCACCCCGATGGTAGGTCAGATCTGGTGGCTAACACCAACACTAGGTGATGAGGACATCAATACCATTGTTACACCCACAGCCCCTGCTGCTATACATACTGGACCAATTACTAGAGCTCGGACACGCCAACTAAATTACCAGGTACTTTCGTTTCTTGGTAATGATTCTAATGTTCATGAGAATATGATGCTGCCTAAATTGGATAGATTTGTTTTGCTTACAAATGAAGGGCCTAGCTTGGAGAAGGATGAACATTGGAGCAAGAACAAGCATGGAGATGATGGCATGCGCAAGGGGGACAAGAATGGAGTTACAAGTGATGATTTCAGGACTTTGAAGCCACCATAATGAGTGCATGAAGCCTTGGACGAAATATACAAGATGCCACTTCATAAATTTCGTCCAGAGGCTATTCTAGGTGCTGCGTCACCTTATTATTGGGCAATGCCCATGTAATTTCGAAATACATTAGTATAGGCTATTTTTAGAGTCCGTATGTGGGGGAAACAAGAGATAGGGTTAGTTTGGACCCCTCCACCAAGGGCCACGAAATTCTCCCCTCTTCCTCCATATATACAGCCCTTAGGGCACCGTTTAGACTTTGGGTTTTGTTTAGATCAAAAGTTCGCCATAGCTGCAACTTCGCGTGCCGTTTGTGTTCAACGACTGCACAAAGCGTCCACAGAACCCCACCTTGATCAATAAAGCTTTCATATTATATTCGCAATATCCAGATTGCAATCTCAGTTTCTTGCTTGTTCTTCGTTTGCTCGCAGGAAATAGACCCTCGTGGTCAGGTTGATCGTGCTCCGGCGTGGTCAATAACCTCTCGGAGTTGGTTTAGCGATTGCTAAGGCGCGACGTCCTCGCACGCTCGTAGTCGGATCGTCAAAGTCGACTTCCACCAAAGCGAAATCCACCATCTCATCGAAAGACGGGACACCTTTGCCTCTATCACTGGGTACAAAAACCAGCGCCGCAACGGTAATGGTAAGCTACCTTTTGGCGGAGCAAAGCCTTTTAACCTTGAGGCGATGCTTAATGAACCTTGCCCGAAGCATAGTTTTCCTAATAAGTCATCCACTCACGCTTGGAAGGATTGTTATGTTATGCAGGAGTTTAGGAATTACAGCCGCAACCAGCATCAAGGTGGTGGCAATGGGCCGCCAGGCGGGTCAGGATCCGGCTCTCAAGGGTCGAGCTTTGGTGGTGGCGGCTCAAACTCTAGTTATCAGGGTCAAGGTGGTTATAATCAGCAGTCTGGTCACGGCAACCAGCAACGAAATGATCAACTAGGATATCAGAGAGATCCAAAGCAGCTTAATGGAAGTCAATATCACGTTTTCACTACAAGTCTTTGCAAAACGGGACCAGAAGGTTCATAAGCGGGTGGTTCACGCAGTAGAGCTGGCTATTTCGCAATATTTGAGATGGTCTAAGCACACGATATCCGCCGTAGGTTGATAACCCGGGTCACTTGGCCCTTGTGATGGCCCCTCAAGTAGGTGGCTATAAGTTCACTATGGTGCTCATGGGCGGTGGTAGCAGCACCAACATCCTGTATTATGATCCTTTTCGCGAGATGAATCTGACTGACAAGGATCTCAAGCCATCATCCACAGTATTCCATGGCATGGTGCCAGGCAAGTCGGCTTATCCTGTTGGAAAGATATCGCTTGAAATGGCCTTTGGTCATGAATACAATTATCGAGCAACGACGTTGTGGTTTGAGGTGGTCAAAATCAAGAGTCCATATCATGCTTTATTTGCACGGACGACTTATGCTTGGTTTATGGCTCTCCCTTGTTACATTTACCTACAGCTTAAGATGCCAGTGCCAAAAGGGACAATCACTGTTCATGGAAATCATACACTCGCCCTGGAGTGCGAGGAGGGACATGTTGCTTATGCAAAGTCGTCTTGTGCTACTGAGGAGCTTAAGTTTTATAAGGACAATGTTGACCCAGTTGATATGACCCCTTTGAAGAAGCCCAGTTCTGAACAGGACCCTCTGTTGAAGTTTAAGTCGGCTGATGATACCAAGCAGGTGGATTTTGTCCATGGTGACTCATCTTAGTAGTTCACAACCGTGGGGGCTTATATGGATCCCAAATAGGAAAGCGCGCTCATTGAGTTCATCCATGAGAATCGGTACATCTTTGCATGGAAA
This sequence comes from Aegilops speltoides, assembly GCA_021437245.1. NCBI lineage: Eukaryota > Viridiplantae > Streptophyta > Magnoliopsida > Poales > Poaceae > Aegilops > Aegilops speltoides. Next base: position 50,574 of record JAHHZJ010001417.1, on the reverse strand, counting down.
CCCTCTGACATGCCGGGTGTACCGAAATAATTCGCTGAGCACCACCTTAATGTGGATCCCAAATTTAAGCTGGTCAAGCAGTTCCTCCGTCTTCTCAATTAAGAACGACGTAAAGCTATTGGAGAACAGGTAGCCCGGCTCTTGGCGGCTGGGTTTATCGTGGAAGGTTTTCACCCTAAGTGGTTGGCTAACTCTATGCTTTTACTTAAGAAAAATGGCACATGACATATGTGTGTTGATTATACAAATCTCAACAAGGCTTGTCCAGCTGATCCGTTTGCTCTCCCCCATATCGACCAGATCATTGATGCAATGGTAGGTTGTGAGAGCTTATGCTTCCTGGATGCTTATTCTGGTTATCATCAGATCAAAGTGGCAGTTAAAGACCAAGAGAAGACATCCTTCATCACACTTTTTGGAGCTTTGTGCTATGTTTCTATGCCTTCTGGGCTCAAGATATTGGGGAACGCGGTAATTTCAAAAAATATCCTACGATCACGCAAGATCTATCTAGGTGATGCATAGCAACGAGAGGGGAGAGTGTGTCCACGTACCCTCATAGACTGAAAGCGGAAACGTTATGACAACGCGGTTGATGTAGTCATACATCTTCACGATCCGACCGATCCCCCTCTCTCCGGAACACTTCCGGTGTCCGAATATAGTCGTCCAATATATCAATCTTTATGTGTCGACCATTTAGAGACTCCTCGTCACGTCCGTGATCTGATCCGGGACTCCGAAAAAACTTCGGTCATCAAAAGTACATAACTCATAATACATATTGTCATCGAACATTAAGCGTGCAGACCCTACGGGTTCGAGAACTATGTAGACATGACCGAGACACATTTCTGGTCAATAACCAATAGCGGAATCTGGATACTCATATTGGCTCCTACATATTCTACGAAGATCTTTATCGGTCAAACCGCATAACAACATACGTTGTTCCCTTTGTCATCGGTATGTTAGTTTCCCAAGATTCGATCGTCGGTATCACAATACCTAGTTCACTCTCGTTACCGGCAAGTCTCTTTACTCGTTCCGTAATACTTCATCCCGCAACTAACTCATTAGTCACAATGCTTGCAAGGCTTATAGTGATGAGTATTACCGAGAGGGCCCATGATAGGGGCGGAGGTGTCCCGTCTTTCGATGAGATGGTGGATTTCGCTTTGGTGGAAGTCGACTTTGACGATCCGACTACGAGCGTGCGAGGACGTCGCGCCTTAGCAATCGCTAAACCAACTCCGAGAGGTTATTGACCACGCCGGAGCACGATCAACCTGACCACGAGGGTCTATTTCCTGCGAGCAAACGAAGAACAAGCAAGAAACTGAGATTGCAATCTGGATATTGCGAATATAAGATGAAAGCTTTATTGATCAAGGTGGGGTTCTGTGACGCCTTTGTCTCGTCGTTGAACACAAACGAAGTACGCGAAGTTGCAGTTATGGCGAACTTTTGATCTAAACAAAACCCAAAGTCTAAACGGTGCCCTAAGGGCTGTATATATGGAGGAAGAGGGGGAGAATTTCGTGGCCCTTGGTGGAGGGGTCCGAAACTAACCCTATCTCTTGTTTCCCCACACATACAGACTCTAAAAATAGCCTATACTAATGTATTTCGAAATTACATGGGCCTGGCCCAATAATAAGGTGACGCAGCACCTAGAATAACCTCTGGACGAAATTTATGAAGTGGCATCTTGTATATTTCGTCCAAGGCTTCATGCACTCATTATGGTGGCTTCAAAGTCCTGAAATCATCACTTGTAACTCTATTCTTGTCCCCCTTGTGATGAGGACATGACTACCTTGGATAAGACCAAAAATATTGCATACATGCATATTTGTCAGGTAATTTCTAGTGCAAACTATTCAATAATATATTTATTTTATCCAGAACAAAAATACTTCACATATTTTTGTGTTTTGTCTAATTGCAGGTGTATGGGACATTTGTACAATCCACATATGAAGATAAGGAAAAAGGATAAGTTTAGGTGCTGTTCAAAAAGTTTTCTCACGTCACTTTTGGGCCAAGAGAAGATAGAGTCCAAGTCTCTCACGTTCTGGATTCAGATTCGGACTGCACAGACATACCTGACTCAAAACGTCAACAACTTTTTCATACGGACTCCGAATTGGGTGATTTTTTTTGTTGGAAAGTAGATTTCATGCTCTTTCCAGCACAGTTGGAATCACCTTAAAATACGTCTGGAGCGTTGAGTTATAGACGAAACAATCTGACGCTGCACCAGAATCCGAGTCAAACTACAAGTCCAAAGGTGTTACGTCACCTCCACTTGGGCCCATTGGCCTTGTACGACCTAGGGTTAGTTTTAGGCTGCCTTGGGACGTTCTCCCACCTCCTTGGCCGCCACCCCTTGCTCCTATATAAGTAGATCCATCTAGTAGCTTTTTCCTTGGGATTTGTTTAGTTAAAAGTTAGCCATTGCAACTTCGTGTACTTCGTTTGTGTCCAACGACCAGACCAAGACCGCTTACGGATCCCCACCTTTATCAATACTTCATACATACTCGCAATATTCAGATTGCTTTTATCATATTCTTGCTTGTTCTTCGATTGCTTGCAGGAATAGACCTTCGTGGTCAGGTTGATTGTGCTCCGGCGTGGTCAATAACCTCTCGGAGTTGGTTTAGCGATTGCTAAGGCGCAACGTCGTGCACGTTTGTAGTCAGATCGTCAAAGTCGTCTCCACCAAATCGATAGTTATCATCTCATCGAAAGATTGGGACACCCCCGCCTCTATCACCTTGCGCATGCCATCATCTCCATGCTTGTTCTTGCTCCAATGTTCATCCTTCTCCAAGCTAGGCCCTTCATTTGTAAGCAAAACAAATGTATCCAATTTAGGCAGCATCATATTCTCATGAACATTAGAATCATTACCAAGAAACGAAAGTACCTGGTAATTTAGTTGGCGTGCGCGAGCTCTAGTAATTGGTCCAGTATGTATAGCAGTAGGGGCTGTGGGTGTAACAATGGTATTGATGTCCTCATCATCCTCCCCTTCTTGAAATGAAGTCGTCCTCGACGGAAGTTCATCTTCCTCACCCAAATATGGCTTCAAATCTGCAATGTTAAAAGTGGGACTAACCCCAAAATCTGCAAGCAGCTCAAGTTTATATGCATTATTATTTACTTTCTCCAACACCTTAAAGGGACCAGCACCACGTGGCATTAGCTTTGATTTGCAAAATCAGAAATCTATCCTTACGCAAATGTAACCAAACAAGATCTCCAGTGCAAACACCACATGTTTTCTACCCTTATCTCCAGAAGTTTATATTTAGCATTCATACGCTCAATGTTTTCCTTAGTTAACTCATGCATTTTTAAAATCAATTCAGCACGTTCTTTAGCATCAAAATTAACCTTCTCCGAAGATGGAAGAGGCAACAAATCAATAGGTGCACGAGGTAGGAAACCATACACAACTTCAAAAGGGCACATCTTAGTAGTAGAATGCAATGAGCGATTATAAGCAAATTCAATATGAGGCAAGCAATCCTCCCACATTTTCTTATTTTTCTTTAGAACAGCCCTAAGCATAGTAGACAATGTTCTATTGACTACTTCAGTTTGTCCATCGGTTTGGGGTGACAAGTAGTACTAAAAGCAGTTTAGTCCCCAACTTAGCCCATAAACACCTCCAAAAGTGGCTAAGAAATTTAGTATCACGATCTGAAACAATAGTATTTGGCACACCATGCAAGTGAATAATTTCACGAAAGAACAAATCAGCAACATTGACAAATCATCGCTTTTATGACATGGTATAAAGTGTGCCATTTTGAGAATCTATCCACGACAACAAATATGCTATCCTTCCCCTTCTTTGTTCTAGGTAAACCTAAAACAAAGTCCATAGATATATCCTCCCAAGGGACACTAGGTACAGGCAAAGGCATATATAAACCATGAGGATTGAGTCGTGACTTAGCTTTTTGGCATGTAGTGCAGCGAGCAATAAAACGCTCAACATCCGTCTCATCTTTGGCCAAAAGAAATGTGTAGCAAGTCGTCCTCCGTCTTCTTCACGCCAAAGTGTCCCATTAGTCCTCCTCCATGCGCCTCCTGCAACAACAAAAGACGAACGGAGCTAGCTGGAATGCATAGCTTGTTAGCACGAACACAAACCCATCATTAACGACAAACTTGTTCCATGTTCTTCCTTCTTTACAATTCTGCAATACATCTTTAAAATCAGCATCATGTACATATTGATCTTTGATGGTCTCCAAACCAAATATTTTGAAGTCAAGTTGTGAAAGCATAGTATAGCGGCGAGACAATGCATCAGCAATAACATTTTCTTTACCCTTCTTGTGTTTAATGACATAAGGAAAGTCTCAATGAATTCAACCCATTTAGCATGTCTACGATTCAGTTTAGCTTGACTTCTAATATGTTTCAAAGATTCATGATCGAAATGTATAACAAATTCTTTGGGCCATAAATAATGTTGCCATGTTTCTAAAGTCCTAACAAGAGCATATAATTCTTTATCATAAGTAGAGTAATTCAGACTAGGCCCACTCAATTTTTCGTAAAGTATGCAACAGGTTTGCCATCTTGTAATAACACACCTCCTAATCCAATTCCACTAGCATCACATTCAAGCTCAAAAGTCTTATTAAAATCAGGAAGTTGGAGTAAAGGGCATGTGTCAACTTAGCTTTCAATACCGTGAAGGCTTCTTCACATGCGGTACCCCAAACAAAAGGCACATCCTTCTTTGTAAGCTCGTTGAGAGGTGCAGCAATGGTGCTGAAATCTCTCACAAAACGCCTATAGAAACCAGCGAGGCCAAGGAAACTCCTCACTTGTGTGACCGTTTTGGGCTGCGGCCAACTCTCAATAGCTTCAATCTTGGCTTTATCAACTTCAATTCCTGTGGAGTAACAACATAGCCAAGAAAAGATACTCGGTCGGTGCAAAAGGTGCACTTCCCAAGGTTACCAAACAAACGTGCATCACGTAGAGCATTAAAAACAACACGTAAATGTTCCAAATGTTCTTCCAAAGATTTGCTATAAATCAGTATATCATCAAAATAGACTACAACAAATCGTCCAATGAAAGCACGTAAAACTTCGTTCATTAATCTCATGAAAGTACTAGGTGCATTAGTTAACCCAAAAGGCATGACTAACCACTCATATAATCCAAACTTAATTTTAAATGTTGTTTTCCATTCATCTCCCAATTTCATACGAATTTGATGGTATCCACTACGCAAATCAACTTTGCAGAATATTGTAGAGCCACTCAATTCATCAAGCATATCATCTAACCTAGGAATAGGGTGACGATAACGAATAGTAATATTATTGATGCCTCTACAATCAACACACATACGTGACGTACCATACTTTTTCGGCACTAGAATAATAGGAACATCACAAGGACTAAGGGATTCGCGTATATAACCTTTGTCGAGCAGCTCCTGTACTTGACGCATAATCTCCTTCGTCTCCTCTGGATTGGTACGGTATGGAGCACGGTTGGGTAATGATGCACCGGGAATTAAGTCAATTTGATGCTCAATCCCTCGAATAGGTGGTAATCCGGTGGCACGTCTTGTGGAAAGACGTCGTGAACTCTGCAAAATGTTAGTGACAGCGAGGGGCAAAGAGGAAGGCACGTCCTCGAATGAAAATAATGCCTCTTTGCACACAAAAGCATAGCAAATAGATTTGCTAAAATCTAGCTCATCAATATCAGATTTGGTGGCAAGTAAACATGCACTTTTCAATTTAATTTCAGAAGCAACAGTAGATGGTTTATTATTAGACTTCATGTGTTGCTCAAATTCTTTTGCCACAATCTGATTTTCACTCTTATTTTTCTCCTGTTTTGATTTATTAGCTCTATTAATATCATCTTTCAAAATGGACTCAGGAGTCATAGGAAGCAAAGTAATATTTTATCCTTATGAACAAGAGTATCTTGATTGTTTCTACCATGGTGTACAGAATTTTATCAAATTGCCATGGTCTACCAAGTAACAAGGAACATGCTTGCATAGGTACCACATCACAATCAACATAATCAGCATATGTAGAGATACTAAAATGCACACGAACAATGCGTGTTACCTTCACCTTGCCGCTGTTGTTGAACCATTGGATGTAGTAAGGATGTGGATGTGGTCTTGTGGTGAGAGATAGCTTCTCCACCATCTCCATGCTAGCCAAGTTGTTGCAGCTCCCTCCATCTATGATGGCCTTGAATAGAACGTTCCTTCACAACTCCTTTGTATGGAACAAATTATGCCTCTGATTTTGCTCAGCTTGTGTAACCTGCACACTCAAAACACGTTGAGCAACTAAACATTCATACCTGTCGGCATCTTGGCAGCCATGTATTGTGTCTCATGATCAAAATCATCTCCACCGTGTTCCTCATGTGTAATAAGAGCCAAAGTCTCCTCATCATAGTCACTAGCGGACTCATACCCACCATCCTCGTAGCAATCATCACACGCTGAGATTTGCATTCTCTCTCAAAATGTCCTCTTCCCTTACAACGACGACAAATAATATCACTTGTGTGCCTGTTGACGCCATGGAAGAAGAAGAGCTCTGTCTTGAGGCCGGCAGTGTGCTCTTGGCGGATAGAGGTGGTTGTGCCTGCTTTCTTGTATCACGGTTGGAGGTGGCACCCAAGGAGGTGATGGTGCGGTGGAAGTAGATGATGCACGTGGTGTCCATGATGAAGGTCGACTGCGAGAAAAGTTAGTGCGGCGCCAATGCACATCGATCCTGCACTTCACGTTCAGCTTTACAAGCAAGATGGAATAAACGAGTGATATTATTATAATCCTTATAGTCTAGAATGGTCTGAATCTCTCTATTTAATCCACCCGAGAAAACGTGCAAGCATAGCTTCATTCTCCTCAACAATACCACATCTAATCAAGCCAGTTTGTAATTCACGATAATATTCTTCTCTGAGAGTTTCTTCCTTGTCTTAAGCGCTGCAATTTTGAAGTAATTCACGTTGATAATATGGTGGAACCCAACGAGTACGCATAGCAGTTTTCAAAGCAGCCCAAGTAGCTGGAACAGGATATAATCTACAATGTTCAGACCACCAAACACATGCAAAGCTAGTGAAAGCACAAACAGCAGCAGGAACACGTCTCTCCTCAGAATATTGTAAACATGTAAATCGTTGTTCAGTTTCTAACTCCTGATGAGGACATCAATACCATTGTTACACCCACAGCCCCTGCTGCTATACATACTGGACCAATTACTAGAGCTCGCGCATGCCAACTAAATTACCAGGTACTTTCGTTTCTTGGTAATGATTCTAATGTTCATGAGAATATGACGCTGCCTAAATTGGATACATTTGTTTTGCTTACAAATGTAGGGCCTAGCTTGGAGAAGGATGAACATTGGAGCAAGAACCAGCATGGAGATGATGGCATGCGCAAGGGGGACAAGAATGGAGTTACAAGTGATGATTTCAGGACTTTGAAGCCACCATAATGAGTGCATGAAGCCTTGGACGAAATATACAAGATGCCACTCCATAAATTTCGTCCAGAGGCTATTCTAGGTGCTGCGTCACCTTATTATTGGGCCATGCCCATGTAATTTCGAAATACATTAGTATAGGCTATTTTTAGAGTCCGTATGTGTGGGGAAACAAGAGATAGGGTTAGTTTCGGACCCCTCCACCAAGGGCCACGAAATTCACCCCCTCTTCCTCCATATATACAGCCCTTAGGGCACCGTTTAGACTTGGGTTTTGTTTAGATCAAAAGTTCGCCATAGCTGCAACTTCAGCGTGCCGTTTGTGTTCAACGACCGCACAAAGGCGTCACAGAACCCCACCTTGATCAATAAAGCTTTCATCTTATATTCGCAATATCCAGATTGCAATCTCAGTTTCTTGCTTGTTCTTTGTTTGCTCGCAGGAAATAGACCCTCGTGGTCGGGTTGATCGTGCTCGGCGTGGTCAATAACCTCTCGGAGTTGGTTTAGCGATTGCTAAGGCGCGACGCCCTCGCCGACGTTAAAGTCGGATCGTCAAAGACGACTTCCACCAAAGCGAAATCCACCATCTCATCGAAAGACGGGACACCTCTGCCTCTATCAAGTGGTATCAGATTTCCGTGTTGCTCGGTGAGATTTTACGATTTTTCGTAGTTTAGATCGAGTCTGTTCTTCATACCTACAGTCCACGAAAAAGCCAAAAAAATTAGGGTTAGGTCATCATATCCGAACCAATCGAGCCTTTGCATAATCTTTTACGTATTTGCGTTGTTGAATTTGCGGTTGCATCGTCGTGTCTAGTTGCTGGTCTTAGAGTCTAGTCTTTTAGAGTTTGAGTTACGGTCATAAGTTGTCACGCCGCCGCCGCATCATCATCATCGCCCGCCATCTACCACCACCGCTTATCCGCCACCGCTTCGAATCCGTATCCATATACCACCACCGCTGCCATATACCACCACCGTTGCCATATACCACCACCATATATCCACCACCAATCCGAGTTCCTTGCATATTAGATTTGTTTTCGGGATCCATCTAATTTCCGATTCGTGTTTTCCTTGTCTGAGTAGGTTTCGGATTCCAGCAATCTTTTGCCGTCCGTAGAAGTGGTTGGTTTCCAAAAAAAAAAAGAGTCCGGAAACCACCCTCCGTTTAGGCCCAAAATTTTCCAAAAACGCACGGGACAAAAAATTTTCTGGCTATCCTATTTTTAGGTGTTTCTAAGCGTATTGAGACAGTCGCCGTTATAGAAAGTTTTTTGACCCGTTTCAGTTTTTGGGTCCAGCAATCGAAAAAAAAAATTTGGTCGAAAAAATTTCGTGCCATCCTGTCGATTTGACTGGGAAGAGTTTTGAGACACTCGCCATTATAGTGGTTTTTCGCAAAAAAAAAAAGCAAAAAAAAAAAAGCAGCAAAAAAAAAAGAGAAAAAAAAATTCAGAGTGTGCTTTTCCCTTGTTTACGTGCAGCGCCGTGATTTTGTTAGTGTTCTAGGCTCGCGTCTCTAGCACGCTCTAGCCTAGGACTAGCACAGTAGTCGTTGAGCGTTTATTCAACTTTGCATCTCTGAATTGATTATTGCTGACCCTTTTGCTACCATATTATAAGCCTTCCCAGCTCCACATACATCTACGTCGTATGTTTGACTCTCCCCGCAATCGCTCTATCCAAGCTTTGAGAGTTTTGATTACAACGGTTGCCGATCACCTTTCTTCTGGGTAAGAACTGGTAAGAATTTAAGATTTGCTTGACGGATTTGTGACACCCACCACCACCTCTTGTTAGTAGTCTGTGGGATCATATTCTTGTGTGTTTCTATTGTCGCTAACCATGGCAGGATCACAAGTCGATGAGACCGATTGGGAGAACATGACGAACAAACAGCTACATGATAAATTTCAGCAAATGATGAGTGGACAGGTGCAAGATGTGGTAAACAGATTTGACGAGGCCATGGAGAAGATAGATGGCATTGAGAAGACGTTTGAAACAAAGCTTGATAGCAAGTTTGATGAATTGCTCGCTGTTTTCCACAACCACCGCCGCTGCACCTATCGCACCTCTGCACGACAACAACTACGCCCCTTCCGAATCAGTATGGACGAGCTCAGCGTGTTCCTATTGAGCCAGACAAAATTCTGGTGCCGCTGCCATCTGCTGTTGGTGCTTCTTTGGCTCCTGCATCTGCTGCTGGTGGTACCGAGGAGGATGATGAGTATGTGGGCGATTATGAGGATGAGGTTGATCAACATCGAACTATGTGCAACCACCAGCACCACAACCACCAGGTCGTCCACATGCAAATAATGGCAATATTAGGGCTCCCCTCAGTACGAGATCAAGACCATCTCCCTAAACTGAAATTGAATATTCCACCATTTGAGGGTAGATATGTTCCCGATATATATCTTACTTGGGAGTTAGAAACTGAACAACGATTTACATGTTTACAATATCCCGAGGAGAGACGTGTTCTCGCTGCTGTTTGTGCTTTCACTAGCTTTGCATGTGTTTGGTGGTCCGAACATTGTCGATTATATCCTGTTCCAGCTACTTGGGTTGCTTTGAAAACTGCTATGCGTGCTCGTTGGGTTCCACCATATTATCAACGTGAATTACTTCAAAAATTGCAGCGCTTAAGACAAGGAAAAATTCTGTAGAAGAATATTATCGTGAATTACAAACTAGCTTGATTAGATGTGGTATTGTTGAGGAGAATGAAGCTATGCTTGCACGTTTTCGGGTGGATTAAATAGAGATTCAGACCATTCTAGACTATAAGGATTATAATAATATCACTCGCTTATTCCATCTTGCTTGTAAAGCTGAACGTGAAGTGCAGGATCGACAGCATTGGCGCCGCACTAACTTTTCTCGCAGGTCGACCTTCATCATGGACACCACGTGCATCATCTACTTCCACCGCACCATCACCTCCTTCAGTGCCACCTCCAACCGTGATTCAAGAAAGCAGGCACAACCACCACTATCTGCCAAGAGCACACCGCCGGGCCTGCACAGAGCTCTTCTTCTTCTATGGCGTCAATAGGGCACACAAGTGATATTATTTGTCGTCGTTGTAAGGGAAGAGGACATTTTAGAGAGAATGCAAATCTCAGCGTGTGATGATTGCTCTTGAGGATGGTGGGTATGAGTCCGCTAGTGACTATGATGAGGAGACTTTGGCTCTTATTACACATGAGGAACACGGTGGAGATGATTCTGATCATGAGACACAATACATGGCTGCTGAAGATGCCGACAGTATGAATGTTTAGTTGCTCAACGTGTTTTGAGTGTGCAGGTTACACAAGCTGAGCAAAATCAGAGGCATAATTTGTTTCATACAAAGGAGTTGTGAAGGAACGTTCTATTCGCGTCATCATAGATGGAGGGAGCTGCAACAACTTGGCTAGCATGGAGATGGTGGAGAAGCTATCTCTCACCACAAGACCACATCCACATCCTTACTACATCCAATGGTTCAACAACAGCAAAGGTTAAGGTAACACGTCTTGTTCGTGTGCATTTTAGTATCTCTACATATGCTGATTATGTTGATTGTGATGTGGTACCTATGCAAGCATGTTCCTTGTTACTTGGTAGACCATGGCAATTTGATAAAATTTCAGACACCATGGTAGAAACAATCAAGATACTCTTGTTCATAAGGATAAAATATTACTTTGCTTCCTATGACTCCTGAGTCCATTTTGAAAGATGATATTAATAGAGCTAATAAAGCAAAACAGGAGAAAATAAGAGTGAAAATCAGATTGTGGCAAAAGAATTTGAGCAACACATGAAGCCTAATAATAAACCATCTATCGTTGCTTCGAAATTAAATTGAAAAGTGCATGTTTACTTGCCACTAAATCTGATATTGATGAGCTAGATTTTAGCAAATCTGTTTGCTATGCTTTTGTGTGCAAAGAGGCATTATTTTCATTCGAGGACGTGCCTTCCTCTTTGCCTCCTCGCTGTCACTAACATTTTGCAGAGTTCACGACGTCTTTCCACAAGACGTGCCACCGGATTACCACCTATTCGAGGATTGAGCATCAAATTGACTTAATTCCGGTGCATCATTACCCAACCGTGCACCATACCGCACCAATCCAGAGGAGACGAAGGAGATTATGCGTCAAGTACAGGAGCTGCTCGACAAAGGTTATATACGCGAATCCCTTAGTCCTTGTGCTGTCCCTATTATTCTAGTGCCAAAAAAGGATGGTATATCACGTATGTGTGTTGATTGTAGAGGCATTAATAATATTACTATTCGTTATCGTCACCCTATTCCTAGGCTAGATGATATGCTTGATGAATTGAGTGGCTCTACAATATTCTCCAAAGTTGATTTGCGTAGTGGATACCATCAAATTCGTATGAAATTGGGAGATGAATGGAAAACAGCATTTAAAACTAAGTTTGGATTATATGAGTGGTTAGTCATGCCTTTTGGGTTAACTAATGCACCTAGTACTTTCATGAGATTAATGAACGAAGTTTTACGTGCTTTCATTGGACGATTTGTGGTAGTCTATTTTGATGATATACTGATTTATAGCAAATCTTTGGAAGAACATTTGGAACATTTACGTGTTGTTTTTAATGCTCTACGTGATGCACGCTTGTTTGGTAACCTTGGGAAGTGCACCTTTTGCACCGATCGAGTATCTTTTCTTGGCTATGTTGTTACTCCACAGGAATTGAAGTTGATAAAGCCAAGATTGAAGCTATTGAGAGTTGGCCGCAGCCCAAAACGGTCACACAAGTGAGGAGTTTCCTTGGCCTCGCTGGTTTCTATAGGCGTTTTGTGAGAGATTTCAGCACCATTGCTGCACCTCTCAATGAGCTTACAAAGAAGGATGTGCCTTTTGTTTGGGGTACCGCATGGGAAGAAGCCTTCACGGTATTGAAAGATAAGTTGACACATGCTCCTTTACTCCAACTTCCTGATTTTAATAAGACTTTTGAGCTTGAATGTGATGCTAGTGGAATTGGATTAGGAGGTGTGTTATTACAAGATGGCAAACCTGTTGCATACTTTTCTAAAAATTGAGTGGGCCTAGTCTGAATTACTCTACTTATGATAAAGAATTATATGCTCTTGTTCGGACTTTAGAAACATGGCAACATTATTTATGGCCCAAAGAATTTGTTATACATTCGATCATGAATCTTTGAAACATATTAAAAGTCAAGCTAAACTGAATCGTAGACATGCTAAATGGGTTGAATTCATTGAGACTTTCCCTTATGTCATTAAACACAAGAAGGGTAAAGAAAATGTTATTGCTGATGCATTGTCTCGTCGCTATACTATGCTTTCACAACTTGACTTCAAAATATTTGGTTTGGAGACCATCAAAGATCAATATGTGCATGATGCTGATTTTAAAGATGTATTGCAGAATTGTAAAGAAGGAAGAACATGGAACAAGTTTGTCGTTAATAATGGATTTGTGTTCGTGCTAACAAGCTATGCATTCCAGCTAGCTCCGTTCGTCTTTTGTTGTTGCAGGAGGCGCATGGAGGAGGACTAATGGGACACTTTGGCGTGAAGAAGACGGAGGACGACTTGCTACACATTTCTTTTGGCCAAAGATGAGACGGGATGTTGAGCGTTTTATTGCTCGCTGCACTACATGTCAAAAAGCTAAGTCACGACTCAATCCTCATGGTTTATATATGCCTTTGCTGCACCTAGTGTTCCTTGGGAGGATATATCTATGGACTTTGTTTTAGGTTTACCTAGAACAAAGAAGGGAGGATAGCATATTTGTTGTCGTGGATAGATTCTCGAAAATGGCACACTTTATACCATGTCATAAAAGCGATGATCTTGTCAATGTTGCTGATTTGTTCTTTCGTGAAATTATTCGCTTGCATGGTGTGCCAAATACTATTGTTTCAGATCGTGATACTAAATTTCTTAGCCACTTTTGGAGATGTTTATGGGCTAAGTTGGGGACTAAACTGCTTTTAGTACTACTTGTCACCCCAAACCGATGGATAAACTGAAGTAGTCAATAGAACATTGTCTACTATGCTTAGGGTTGTTCTAAAGAAAAATAAGAAAATGTGGGAGGAATGCTTGCCTCATATTGAATTTGCTTATAATCGTTCATTGCATTCTACTACTAAGATGTGCCCTTTTGAAGTTGTGTATGGTTTCCTACCTCGTGCACCTATTGATTTGTTGCCTCTTCCATCTTCGGAGAAGGTTAATTTTGATGCTAAAGAACGTGCTGAATTGATTTTAAAAATGCATGAGTTAACTAAGGAAAACATTGAGCGTATGAATGCTAAATATAAACTTGTTGGAGATAAGGGTAGAAAACATGTGGTGTTTGCACCGAGATCTTGTTTGGTTACATTTGCGTAAGGATAGATTTCTGATTTGCATAAATCAAAGCTAATGCCACGTCTGCTGGTCCCTTTAAGGTGTTGGAGAAAGTAAATAATAATGCATATATACTTGAGCTGCTGCAGATTTTGGGGTTAGTCCCACTTTTAACATTGCAGATTTGAAGCCATATTTGGGTGAGGAAGATGAACTTCCGTCGAGGACGACTTCATTTCAAGAAGGGAGGATGATGAGGACATCAATACCATTGTTACACCCACAGCCCCTACTGCTATACATCTTGGACCAATTACTAGAGCTCACAAGACGCCAACTAAATTACAGGTACTTTCGTTTCTTGGTAATGATTCTAATGTTCATGAGAATATGACGCTGCCTAAATTGGATACATTTGTTTTGCTTACAAATGTAGGGCCTAGCTTGGAGAAGGATGAACATTGGAGCAAGAACCAGCATGGAGATGATGGCATGCATAAGGGGACAAGAATGGAGTTACAAGTGATGATTTCAGGACTTTGAAGCCACCATAATGAGTGCATGAAGCCTTGGACGAAATATACAAGATGCCACTCCATAAATTTCGTCCAGAGGCTATTCTAGGTGCTGCGTCACCTTATTATTGGGCCATGCCCATGTAATTTCGAAATACATTAGTATAGGCTATTTTAGAGTCCGTATGTGTGGGGAAACAAGAGATAGGGTTAGTTTGGACCCCTCCACCAAGGGCCACGACATTCACCCCCTCTTCCTCCATATATACAGCCCTTAGGGCACCGTTTAGACTTGGGTTTTGTTTAGATCAAAAGTTCGCCATAGCTGCAACTTCGCGTTTCGTTTGTGTTCAACGACTGGACAAAGGCGTCCACAGAACCCCACCTTGATCAATAAAGCTTTCATCTTATATTCGCAATATCCAGATTGCAATCTCAGTTTCTTGCTTGTTCTTCGTTTGCTCGCAGGAAATAGACCCTCGTGGTCGGGTTGATCGTGCTCGGCGTGGTCAATAACCTCTCGGAGTTGGTTTAGCGATTGCTAAAGCGCGACGTCCTCGCACGTTCGTAGTCGGATCGTCAAAGTCGACTTCCACCAAAGCGAAATCCACCATCTCATCGAAAGACGGGACACCTCTGCCTCTATCAACTCCCAAGTAAGATATATATCAGGAACATATCTACCCTCAAATGGTGGAATATTCAATTTCAGTTTAGGGAGATGGTCATGATCTCGTACCTGAGGGGGAGCCCTAATATTGCCATTATTTGCATGTGGACGACCTGGTGGTTGTGGTGCTGGTGGTTGCACGTAGTTCTGATGTTGATCAACCTCATCCTCATAATCGTCCACATACTCATCATCCTCCTCGGTACCACCAAAGCGATGGTGAGCCAAAGAAGCACCAACAGCGATGGCGGCGGCACCAGAATTTTGTCCTCGCTCAATAGGAACACGCCGAGCTCGTCCATACTGATTCGGAAGGGCGTAGTTGTTGTCGTTGTAGAGGTGCGATAGGTGCAGCCGGCGGTGGTTGTGGAAAACGCGAGCAATTCATCAAACTTGCTATCAAGCTTTGTTTCAAACGTCTTCTCAATGCCATCTATCTTCTCCATGGCCTCGTCAAATCTGTTTACCACGCCTTGCACCTGTCCAATCATCATTTGCTGAAACTTATCATGTAGCTGTTTGTTCGTCGTGTTCTCCCAATCAGTCTCATCGACTTGTGATCCTACCATGGTTAGCAACAAATAGAAACACACAAGAATAAGATCCTACAGACTACTAAGAAGTGGTGGTGGTGTATCACAAACCCGTCAAGCAAATCTCAAATTCTTACCAGTTCTTACCCAGAATAGGGGGTGATCGGCAACCGTTGTAGTCAAAACTCTCAAAGCTTGGCTATAGCGATTACCGGGGAGAATCAAACGCACGACGAGATGTATGTGGAGCTGGGAAGGCTTATAATATGGTAGCAAAAAGGTCAAGAATAATCAATTCAGAGATGCAAAGTTGAATAAACGCTCAACGACGGTCTTTGTTAGTCCTAGGCTAGACCGTGCTAGAGACGCGAGCCTAGAACACTAACAAAATCACGGCGCTGCGTAAACAAGGAAGGAGCACACTCAAAAAAATTTTTTCGCTCTTTTTTTTTTTTTTTTGCGCTGTTTTTTTTGCGCTGCTTTTTTTTTTGAAAAAATCACTATAATGGCGAGTGTCTCAAAACTCTTCCCAGTGTCAAACTGATAGGATGGGCACGAAATTTTTTCGACCAATTTTTTTTTCCATTGCTCGACCCAAAACTGGAACAGGTCAAAAAAAACTTTCTATAACGGCGACTGTCTCAATACGCTTAGAAACACCTAAAAATAGGATAGCCAGAATTTTTTTTTGTCCCGTGCGTTTTTGGAAAATTTTGGGCCTAAACGGAGGGTGGTTTCCGGACTTTTTTTGGAAACCAACCTCTTCTACGGACGGCAAAAGATTGCTGGAATCCGAAACCTACTCAGAAAAGGAAACACGAATCGGAAATTAGATGGATCCCGAAAACAAATCTAATATGCAAGGAACTCGGATTGGTGGTGGATATATGGTGGTGGTATATGTCAACGGTGGTGGTATATGGCAACGGTGGTGGTATATGGCAGCGGTGGTGGTAGATGGATACGGATTCGAAGCGGTGGCGGATAAGCGGTGGTGGTAGATGGCGGGCGATGATAATTCAGTCTGCGGCGGCGGCGTGACAACTTATGACCGTAACTCAAACTCTAAAAGACTAGACTCTAAGACCAGCAACTAGACACGACGATGCAACCGCAAATTCAACAACGCAAATACGAAAAGATTATGCAAAGGCTCGATTGGTTCGGATATGATGACCTAACCCTAATTTTTTGGCTTTTTCGTGGACTGTAGGTATGAAGAACAGACTCGATCTAAACTACGAAAAACTGTAAAATCTCACCGAGCAACCTCGGAAATCTGATACCACTTGATAGGGGCGGAGGTGTCCCGCCTTCGATGAGATGGTGGATTTCGCTTTGGTGGAAGTCGACTTTGACGATCCGACTCTGAAGTCGCGAGGGCGTCGCGCTTTAGCAATCGCTAAACCAACTCCAAGAGGTTATTGACCACGCCGAGCACGATCAACGACCACGAGGGTCTATTTCCTGCGAGCAAACGAAGAACAAGCAAGAAACTGAGATTGCAATCTGGATATTGCGAATATAAGATGAAAGCTTTATTGATCAAGGTGGGGTTACGTGGCGCTTTGTCCGGTCGTTGAACACAAACGAAATCGCTGAAGTTGCAGCTATGGCGAACTTTTGATCTAAACAAAACCCAAAGTCTAAACGGTGCCCTAAGGGCTGTATATATGGAGGAAGAGGGGGAGAATTTCGTGGCCCTTGGTGGAGGGGTCCGAAACTAACCCTATCTCTTGTTTCCCCACACATACGGACTCTAAAAATAGCCTATACTAATGTATTTCGAAATTACATGGGCCTCGCCCAATAGTAAGGTGACGCAGCACCTAGAATAGCCTCTGGACGAAATTTATGGAGTGGCATCTTGTATATTTCGTCCAAGGCTTCATGCACTCATTATGGTGGCTTCAAAGTCCTGAAATCATCACTTGTAACTCTATTCTTGTCCCCTTAGCATGCCATCATCTCCATGCTTGTTCTTGCTCCAATGTTCATCCTTCTCCAAGCTAGGCCCTTCATTTGTAAGCAAAACAAATGTATCCAATTTAGGCAGCATCATATTCTCATGAACATTAGAATCATTACCAAGAAACGAAAGTACCTGGTAATTTAGTTGGCGTGCGCGAGCTCTAGTAATTGGTCCAGTATGTATAGCAGTAGGGGCTGTGGGTGTAACAATGGTATTGATGTCCTCATCAGCCCAGAGATACCTATCCAACACATGGATTGACAAATCCTAATTTCGATCTATGCCAACCCAATGAACACCTTCGAAGACACCTGTAGAGCACCTTTATAATCACCCATTTACTTTGTGAAGTTTGGTAGCACACAAAGTGTTCCTCCGGTATTCGGGGGTTGCATAATCTCATAGTCTTTGGAACATGTATAAGTCATGAAGAGAGCAGTATCAATGAAACTGTAATGATCATAATGCTAAGCTAACGGATGGGTCATGTCCATCACATCATTCTCCTAGTGATGTGATCCCGTTCATCAAATGACAATCGATTTCTATGGTTAGGAAACATAACCATCTTTGATTAACGAGCTAGTCAAGTAGAGGCATACTAGGTACTATAAGTTTTGTCTATGTATTGATAGAGGCGAGGGTGTCCCGTCTTTCGATGAGATGGTGGCTATCGTTTTGGATGAAGTCGACTTTGACGATCCGACTACGAACGTGCGAGGACGTCGCGCCTTAGCAATCACTAAACCAACTCCGAGAGGTTATTGACCACGCCGGAGCACGATCAACGACCACGAAGGTCTGCTTCTGCAGCAAACGAAGAACAAGCAAGAAACTAAGATTGCAATCTGGATATTGCGAATATAAGAGGAAAGCTTTATTGATCAAGGTGGGGTTCTGTGACGCCTTTGTCTGGTCGTGGAACACAAATGAAGTAAGCGAAGTTGCAGCTATGGCGAACTTTTAATCTAAACAAAACCCAAAGTCTAAACGGTGCCCTAAGGGCTGTATATATGGAGGAAGAGGGGGTGAATTTCGTGGCCCTTGGTGGAGGAGTCAGAAACTAACCCTATCTCTTGTTTCCCCACACATACAGACTCTAAAAATAGCCTATACTTATGTATTTTGAAATTACATGGGCCTGGCCCAATAATAAGGTGACGCAGCACCTAGAATAGCCTCTGGACGAAATTTATGAAGTGGCATCTTGTATATTTCGTCCAAGGCTTCATGCACTCATTATGGTGGCTTCAAAGTCCTGAAATCATCACTTGTAACTCCGTTCTTGTCCCCCTTGCGCCTGCCATCATCTCCATGCTTGTTGTTGCTCCAATGTTCATCCTTCTCCAAGCTAGGCCCTTCATTTGTAAGCAAAACAAATGTATCCAATTTAGGCAGCATCATATTCTCATGAACATTAGAATCATTACCAAGAAATGAAAGTACCGGTAATTTAATTGGCGTCTTGAGAGCTCTAGTATTTGGTCCAGTATGTATAGCAGCAGGGGCTGTGGGTGTAACAATGGTATTGATGTCCTCATCATCCTCCCCTTCTTGAAATGAAGTCGTCCTCGATGGAAGTTCATCTTCCTCACCCAAATATGGCTTCAAATCTGCAATGTTAAAAGTGGGACTAACCCCAAAATCTGCAGGCAGCTCAAGTTTATATGCATTATCATTTACTTTCTCCAACACCTTAAAGGGACCAGCAGCACGTGGCATTAGCTTTGATTTGCACAAATCAGGAAATCTATCCTTACGCAAATGTAACCAAACAAGATCTCCAGGTTGATGCGGAGCATCCTTCCATCATCCCCATGGACTCTACATCAACACATCCAACCCCACAAGGACCTATAACTCGAGCACGTGCAAGAGCTCTTGAAACCGAGGTGACATCACTCCTCTCACAATTCCCTTTCGATTCACATGGGACATGGTTACTACCTCAAACGGAAATGCTATGCATGCTTAGGTACCAAGGAATCAACCTAGAAGAAGCTACAGCTCAAGATGGACATCAAGAGCGAGAGGAGGAGTTGCAGAGTCCAGGACGAGCGGTACTACCGCTCAAGCCAAGCGGTACTACCGCTGAGCCGAGCCAAGCGGCACTACCGCTCAAGATCCGCCCTACGTCCGCCGAACCCGACAAACTCCAGGAATCGAACGGCGCCAGGGCGGTACTACCGCCCTCCCGAGCGGTACTACCGCTGAAGCACCTCAAGCGGTACTACCGCCCATAGGACCGGTACTACCGCTGATGTAGGGTGGAACCCTAATTCATCGATCTTTCACGTTTGGAGGGGATCCTACGGAGGAAACACGAAGAACACGCAGAAGCACAAGGGGAAACACGGGGAAAACTAGAGAGAATCACTCAACCAACAAGGAATCGATCACACAAGTGCTAGATCAACATACACATAAGAGATCCACAAGATACATGGTCAACAAAGGTAAGGATACAACGGAACCGTTCATCTCCCGGAGGAGGCCTTGAATCCACGAGGGGATCTTCCCGTAAAGGGGTCTTGCATCCGAGAGGATCTTCTCCTAGGTGGAGGCCGCGGTCTCTCACGAGGAGGAGATCCGATAGATGAGCGTAGCTCTATCTCTAACATGAGCTAAATCAACGCTAACCCTCAAAGTGGGGAGGAGGAGGTCTATTTATAGTGCTAAGCTACGAAGGAGTAAGTGAGGGGCGAAGGGGTACACGGGCCTCGGCCCAAGTCGCGCACACAGGCGGGGTCCGGATGATCCGGATGGCGGCCCGGATGATCCGGGTGTCGGGGGTCCGGATGATCCGGGCGACCGTCCGGATGATCCGGCTTCGTCGAGGGGCTTCTGTAGTCTTCGGCGCCGATGCCCGGATGAGCCGGGGGAGGGTCCGGATGATCCGGCTTGACCCGGATGATCCGGCTGGGTGTCCGGATGATCCGGGCAACTCCAGTCTTGCTCCATTCTTCTTCTTCCTTCTCCTCTTCCATGCTTGGCCTTGGTCCTTGGATTCTCCATGGTCATCTTGGTTGTACCTGAGTGTATGCAAGGTCCATGCATGAGGTAGTAGCCGTGTCTCATATGCACAAAGTGACGGTTCGAAGAGGAGTGAATTCACCTTGTGTCCAATGGCGCATAGTCGAGGTCTCATCTTATGTATCCTTGGGGCTTGGAGAGTAGTCGGAGTGTACATGGGGATGAACGTGGGATGCTCCGCATCATATCCCCCCCCTTGGGAAAGATCCGACCTCGGATCGTGACCCTCATCACCATGGAAAATGGTTGTCATAGACGGACTTGTAGTTGGACGAAGTTGAAGGCATGGTGTAATCCGCGTAGTCCAACGTGTCGCCGGAGTGATAGACATGCAAAAAGAGCAAACACAAGCAACACTCGGAAATACAATGGTTAGCGCATACAAAGTGTCCATCATGTAAGAATGAGTCCGTGCGGCAAGATTGGTTGTGACAAAGCGCATGAAGCTTATCAAGATGATCTAGAATGAGATGCAAAGCATTCATGGGAGGAAATGCAATCATTGTGCACAGAAATGTGTTGTAAATATGATCAATGCAACCACGGTGCAAAATGATGTCATAGTGAGACGGTTTATCAATAGCATGAATATGGCAATGGATGCTCCATATGTATATGTTATCATGCAATTGATGATGGGAAATATGATCATGATGTATGAATATGTCATCAAGGAATATCACAACAAATTTGCTAAGGAAGTGAACAAGCTCATATATCATGGATGACATGGTAATACAAGATGCAACAAGGCAATCATAATGTGAGTCAATCCATGCATAGGGTGCAAACTTGTGTTGAGCATGATATGTCCATCGAGCATGACAAGTATGAGCACAATCAACAAATATGGAGGTGTTGGTGTACCAAAGCTCGATGTCGAGGCATGAGTGGAGTGCCGAAGGTGCATCCAATAAATGCGAGCGCTCCTCAATGTGAAGGTCCATAGAGCCAATCTCCAATGTTGCTCCTCCATCCAATAGATGTAACATGAAGACAACAAGAAGGAAACAACAATGAAAGAGTGACCCATCCAATATGCATATTTGAGGATTGCTCAAAGAGAAGGAGTTCACCTTAATGAGAATGTCGAAAAGTTGGTGTCGCACATCATGTATGCCTTCACATAACAAATATGTCGCATAACGGCATCGCCTTGTGAAACCTCCAAAATGAAAGAACATGACAAACACTCGGAAAAACAAATGAGGTTAGCGGAAATGCAAAACATATCATTCGTGTGGTAAGATACCGAACAAGTGTATGCATCATGCTCATCATAAGAAAGTACAAGGGAGCATTTCAAAGTATGGAGGCATATGATGTAAGAACATCCAAATACAAGAGGCTCAATCAAACAAGCATGCATCACAAGTATAGTGTCCAAGTCTCCAAGATCAATAAGCATAGCAAGTTGGCACTCAATACAAGGTGATATGAGAGATGCAACTAATGGAGACAAGAGACAATGATAGAGGCAAAGGTGTCCCGTCTTTCGATGAGATGATAACTATCGATTTGGTGAAGATGACTTTGACGATCAGACTACAAACGTGCACGACGTTGCGCCTTAGCAATCGCTAAACCAACTCCGAGAGATTATTGACCACGCCGAAGCACAATCAACCTGACCACGAAGGTCTATTCCTGCAAGCAATCGAAGAACAAGCAAGAATATGATAAAAGCAATCTGAATATTGCGAGTATGTATGAAGTATTGATAAAGGTGGGGATCCGTAAGCGGTCTTGGTCTGGTCGTTGGACACAAACGAAGTACACGAAGTTGCAATGGCTAACTTTTAACTAAACAAATCCCAAGGGAAAAGCTACTAGATGGATCTATTTATATAGGAGCAAGGGGTGGCGGCCAAGGAGGTGGGAGGACGTCCCAAGGCAGCCTAAAACTAACCCTAGGTCGTACAAGGCCAATGGGCCCAAGTGGAGGTGACGTAACACCTTTGGACTTGTAGTTTGACTCGGATTCTGGTGCAGCATCAGATTGTTTTGTCCACAACTCAACGCTCCGGACGGATTTTAAGGTGATTCCAATTGTGATGGAAAGAGCATGAAATCTTCTTTCCAACAAAAAAAGAATCACCCAATTCGGAGTCCGTATGAAATAGTTGTTGGTGTTTTGAGTCAGGTATGTCTGTGCAGTCCGAATCTGAATCCAGAACGTGAGAGACTTGGACTCTATCTTCTCTTGGGCCAAAAGTGACGTGAGAGGACTTTTTGAACAGAAAATAAACATCTCTTTCTTCCTTATCTTCATATGTGGATTGTACAAATGTCCCATACACCTGCAATTAGACAAAACACAAAAGTGTGTGAAGTATTTTTGTTCGGATAACATAAATAGATTATTGAATAGTTTGCACTAGAAATCACCGACAAATATGCATGTATGCAATATTTTGGTCATATACAAGGTACTCATGTCCTCATCATCCTCCCTTTTGAAAATAAAGCCGTCCTCGGCGTTGCTTAATCTGAAATGTGGCTAACAAAAGAGACAAGGTGTACATGTTGTATATGTATCGTCATCCATTTTTACTTCCCTTGATTTTTGCATATATGACACATGAATAGATGAGTAACTTGCATAGTTCATAAAATCTAAAGCCAACAAATTAGCACAAGAGCTAGAAGGCATGAAAATATTGCGACTCAGTTTGCACATATAAGTGAAGCTCTTATTTATTTCAAAAGATTGACAATGTTCATCATTAAACCATCCCAACATTGGTGAATAAACCTTATTTGAATCAAATTTACATGCTACAACATGCTTAGATAAGCAAACATGCAATGAGTCATTCGACACAGAATCATCACCAAGATTAGAGGTCATATCAAAACGATTAAACATTGATTCTTTTGCATCAACAGTTAATTCAATTGGTGCTCTCAAAATTGTTGGTATTTCAGTTGTTTGATCACATGGCAAAGTCAAATTATCAACATAATCCTCTAAAATAGGTGGTGTGGTCAAAGTAGTGGGTAGCTCAACACATGATGTATTCAAGTTAACTAGGGATGCATCATTCTCATGTGAAGTTATATCATCAATACCTTTACTGTTACCTTGTCGCAAAGGCGTAGCTGATGTAGGTACAGACGTAGACAACGCACCATACTCTTGAGATGATGTCGCGCTCACAATCTGAGGTGGGGCTGCTCTAGTAGGTGCAATGGTGGAGGAACCAACCGGCGGTGGTGAGCATGAACTAGAATAGTAGTTGTTGTAGTCACCCAATGCATCCTCCTGTAACTGTCTCTCAAAGGTACAAGCACGAACATACATACCAGTAATGCAACGAGGAATATACTGAAATCTTGCCTGAATATCATGGTTCAAACCACCAAAAAATCTATTCATTGTATCATCCTTAGATTCTTCTATGTCACAATGATGCATATAAGATTTGAACTCTTGGTAGTAAGCATGAACATTGTTGTTGCCTTGTTTAAATTGTTCAAATTTGCGAAGCAATTCACGACGATAGTAAGGAGGGAAAAAATGTTGTCTCATTACATCTTTCAATTCTTTCCAAGTTGTGGGTTGGTTATCAATGTTTTTCTTACAATGCACACTCCACCAAACAGAAGCAAAACCAGTAAATGCTCTAGTGGCAGCTCGTACTCGCTCAAGTTCAAAAAAGCCATGGTGACTAAAAACTTGTTCTACTTCAAGCTCCCAAGCTAGATAAATAGCAGGATTAAATCTACCCTCAAATGACGGTAAAGAGCTGACCTGGCCATGTGCTTGTGTGTGTTGTTCCAACTCTCGTGATGGTGAAGATGTGTTCGTCATCCAAGAACTTCTATCTCCGGAACCTGTCATGATTAGTAGAAACAAGAAACAAAATTCGAGAATAATGTTCCTATGCACTACTAGGATGTGGTTGTAAAGTGCTCATAGTAAAGCAAATATCAATATCTTACAAGTTCTTACCATGCGGCAGGTTGTGACAGGCAACCAGCGGTGTCAAGTAACTCTGAAGATTGTGTAAAGCGATTGCCAAGGGAACGTATGTATACACGGTGTAGAAATATGTGGAGCTTGGTTGGCTATATATGGTAGCAAAAGATTAGCAATAATCAATTCAAAGATGCAATGTTGAATAAACGCTCAACGACGGTACTGTGCTGGTCCTAGGCTAGACCGGACTAGAGACGCGAGCCTAGAACACTAATGAGGTCACGGCGTAGCACAACTAGCATCAATCAAGGATACTAAGTAGCTCTTGACAGCAAGATATAAGTGAAGATCACAACGGCAGTGAAGATAATGATGAAAAACAACTACCAAGCAGGATATACAACAACTCTCTCTCCAACTTTCCTCTTCAAAAGTTTGAGAAAATTTTCTGATAAATTCTTTAAAAGAATGCTACTAACTCAAACTTTCCAATGCAAAAAGAATCACTCAATTCCGAGTTGATATGAGGAGTCAAAGAATTCTAAAACTGGCCTGAAAAATTGGAACAAGCTGTGTTCACGAACTTCGGAGGGCAAAAAGACCTATTTAAAAGCCGATTTTGAGGTGTCAAATATTGAACTAGCTTCTGCAACTATTTAGATGCGGCTCGTCGCTAGCTTCAATTTAAGTACTCACGGAGTCAAAACGGACTTCGTATGAGGAAGATACACCTGTTTTACTGAACAGTGCGCAAAACAGATTCCAATCCGAATTCAGGTACGAGATTGATTCTAGATAGATCCGATTTTTTTTCTCTCTTTTTCCTCACACTTTTTTTTTTTTTTTCTCTCTTTTTTTTTTTTTTCTTTTTTTTCTCTTTTTTTTCTCTCTTTTTTTTCTCCCTCTTTCCAAGACAAACTAGATAAGATGCAGATTGGATCTGGCGAAGATGTGAATGACCTCAACTATGATTATGACAATGAACGGCGCGTAGCACGTGGTGGAAATTAATAGATGGGATGGTGGACAACGGAAGGCATAATGATGCAGCGGCAGCGTGACTAATGTGAACAGAACTCGAAACTCTAAAGGAACTAGACACTAAGACCAGCAACTCAACACGACGATGCAACCGATAATTCAATAATGCAACCAATGAAAAGAAAATTGCAAAGGCTCAGAGTGGCTTGGACAAAGGGTGAATAGATCTAACTATTTTTTGTGGCTTTTTCTTGGACAATAGGTAAGAAAATAAATCTAATCTAGGGAAAACTGGAAATTCTCACCGAGCAACCTGAAAACTGATACCACTTGATAGAGGCAAAGGTGTCCCGTCTTTCGATGAGATGATAACTATCGATTTGGTGAAGATGACTTTGACGATCCGACTACAATCGTGCACGACGTTGCGCCTTAGCAATCGCTAAACCAACTCCGAGAGGTTATTGACCACGCCGAAGCACAATCAACCTGACCACGAAGGTCTATTCCTGCAAGCAATCGAAGAACAAGCAAGAATATGATAAAAGCAATTTGAATATTGCGAGTATGTATGAAGTATTGATAAAGGTGGGGATCCGTAAGCGGTCTTGGTCTGGTCGTTGGACACAAACGAAGTACACGAAGTTACAATGGCTAACTTTTAACTAAACAAATCCCCAGGGAAAAGCTACTAGATGGATCTATTTATATAGGAGCAAGGGGTGGCGGCCAAGGAGGTGGGAGGACGTCCCAAGGCAGCCTAAAACTAACCCTAGGTCGTACAAGGCCAATGGGCCCAAGTGGAGGTGACGTAACACCTTTGGACTTGTAGTTTGACTCAGATTCTGGTGCAGCATCAGATTGTTTTGTCCACAACTCAACACTCCGGACGGATTTTAAGGTGATTCCAATTGTGCTGGAAAGAGCATGAAAGCTTCTTTCCAACAAAAAAAGAATCACCCAATTCGGAGTCCGTATGAAATAGTTGTTGGCGTTTTGAGTCAGGTATGTCTGTGCAGTCCGAATCTGAATCCAGAACGTGAGAGACTTGGACTCTATCTTCTCTTGGGCCAAAAGTGACGTGAGAGGACTTTTTGAACAGCAAATAAACATCTCTTTCTTCCTTATCTTCATATGTGGATTGTACAAATGTCCCATACACCTGCAATTAGACAAAACACAAAAGTGTGTGAACTTATTTTTGTTCTGGATAACATAAATAGATTATTGAATAGTTTGCACTAGAAATCACCTGACAAATATGCATGTATGCAATATTTTTGGTCATATACAAGGTACTCATGTCCTCATCAGACAATGATCATGACAAATCAAGTGAGAGGCATGAGCATATATGTCATCAACCCAAGAAAGCAAGTAATAGTGGAACATGGGTGATGCAACATAGCAAGCAATCATAGTGATCAAGTCAAGCAAGCTAGTAGTGCGAAGATGCAACATACTAGAAGGAATCATGGCAAGCATGTCATTGGTGCAAATAGTGGGCATGAATAATTCGCATGACATATCACAAGCATGAAAGCAAGGTATGAGTAGGATAGCATGAATGTATTAGCGAGAGGCCATATGTAAATAGCAATGGAACGTTATGACTCTCCCAACACAACAAGCATCAATAGTATGGGGCACATGATAAACATGGCAATAGCAACAAGGATCTCCACCAAGCATGCAAATACACATAGGGATGTCATAATGTTTCATCATGGGTAAATGCAAGCAAGGGTCACAATTGCATGACAAAGGCATAGAAGCAAGCATAGCATGCAAAGTGAACATGGTAAAATGAGCATAAGGTGACAAGAGGTAAATGGCCCATAGCCGTGTGAGAGCCAAGTAGAGGAGTTGCACGTAGTCCTTGCGCGAAGGGAACGGTGGTAAGGATAGTCCACGGGATCCCAAAGCATCCTTGCTCTCAAGAGCTCGTTTCGTCAACTCTTGGGATTGAGAGGTTGACGAGTATACGTGAGTACCTACACAAAACAAAGGCAAAGGGAAAATTGTGTGTGCGTGGTGGATGTACACATCATCCATCATGATGTGCACGTGCGTGTGTTTGTTAGCACAAAATAGCCAATGCTCAAATAAATGAGATGCGTGATATAGAAACATGTCATCCATCATGAGAGGTTTGTTATGATGTATCGCATAATGGAGACTCAAATTGTGTAATGCATCATGAGAAATATCTAGAGCATTGTTATTCATGGAATGCATATGGTGCACGCAGTCATGGGAATCATGCAAAGTATGGAATGCATCAAGATCTCCTAATATATATGAGGAAACTATGGGGGTCTCCTCATGAGCAAGAGTAGTAACATCACGTGGAGAGTATTGACAACATCCAAAACAATGCATATTTGGGACAATGTGATCATGGCATGACATATTGGATGAATTGCGCAAATCATGTAAAGGGAGCATGGCAATATCATCACATGAAAAGCAAAAGCCAATGACCATCATCTCGTCATCTATGCCATAAGTGCAAATGGGATTGATTTTAATGGGGCATGCATAGTTACTATGTTGAGATTGAAATGAAGCAATATGGGAGATCTCACTCATAGCATATGACAAGTTCAATGGATTGTCAAACATGAAGTGACCAATAGAATTTTCACATGATATCCTATGAAGCATAGCATCACAACTAGGCAACTCAACATGCTCATCTTCATATTCATCATAAATGGGTAAGTCAAGGCATGAAGAAGTTTCACTAGCATGAAGCATGGTAATAGGTGGGTCGACATCATGGGAGCAATCAATGTCAAGAGAGTCCACTAGTGGGACAAGAGAAGCACCATCACCTATGTTACCTTTGGCGCGTCGCTCATGTGTTGTAGGTGAGGTGTTGAAGATCGTCTTATTGTCATTTTCATCTTGATGGAACCATGTGGGGGGTGCATCATCGTCCATCATGGCCATCGTCGTCTCCATAGGAGGTATTGACTCATCAATGGTAGGCGTGTCGTCATGTAGGAGACCTAGCACCAAAGAAGAAAACACACTAGGAGTAGAGGTTAAGTCGTTAGAAATCATAATGGCCTCACATGCCATGTCAACTACCTCACTCACTAAGTGTTGTGGCTCACTCACTCCCTCAAAGATGCTCTCACTCATATGGTTGGTGGGGTCACTCAAGTGGCGCTCAACCTCACATAGGATGTGTGGCATGCTCTCATGTGTGGGGCTAGTGGTGGTCACACTCATCCTCTCAAAGGAAATGCTCTCAATGTCACATATGGTGGAGTCACTCATGTCTCTCATGTGGTGGTGGCTCTCCTGACATGGCACTTGGGGCATCTCGACATATGTGGGTGTCGGAGGGATGTAGGTGCAAATGTCTCCATGCTCAACTCCGATCGTCGCCTTGGTTGAAGGGATAATCCCATGCTCAACCTTCTTGTCACCATCTTGGTGTGGGAGGCCCATATGATGTGGCACCTCATAGCTCGTCTCCATGACCGAAGGGAGTTTTCCATGCTCGGCCATCTTCCTTGGGGGGCTTCCGAAGATGGAAGTGTCACCCTCTCTCGTAGGTAGTCGCCTTGGACTTGATGAAGTCGATGTAGGCGTAGTCGTGGGAAATAGGCGAAGATGCCGTACGTCCAAAGGCGAAGATGCCTTGAGAACACTTGGCGAAGATACCGAAGTGGTTGATGTAGCCGTAGCGCCATCTTTGTGGTGGTCGTCTCGCGGTCTTCTTTTGTGCTCTTGAAGCTTGGACTTGGCGTGAAGTAGGTCTTGTTGGGACTTGTGCATTTGCGCTTGTGGAGCATCTTCATGATGATGATGTCGTTGTCGTGCTTGAGCTCGTAGTAGATGTCGTTCGTCGTCGTCGTGCACATGTTGCTTGGAGGTGACTTGGCCTTCATGACGATGATGATCATGAGCGTGATGGTGGTCGCCATGTAGATGTGGACGAGGACGATTTGCACTTGCATATTTTTCGCGCTCCGAAGACTTGTGGCTTGACCGTCGTCGTCTTGAGGATGATGAAGTGGAAGAAGACTTGATCAAGGCTCTAATCTCCTCCATCCTTGCATCTTGCTCCTCTTTATGTGCGGCAAGCTTCTTGTCGATGTAGTCCCTTTTCCTTGCTTCAGAGTGACGAATGTCGATGGAGATGTTCTCGATGCGCTCTCGCAATCTTGATTGTGCGCCTTGTATTTGTCGTTGTAGATCGAAGATGGACGCTTTGGAGATGTAGTTGTTCACGCCGTCGTTGTTGTCGTAGACCGGAGAGGGAATGCCTTGCCTATCCATCACAAGACTCGAGCCAATATGAGTGGGAGAAAGAGAAGAACGTATACCAATGTACCTTTGACCAAAGTTGAAGATGAATCAAGTTCACTCAAATGTGGACAATGAAATAGCACTATTGGTACCAATCCTTGTCGGTTCTCACACCTACACAAGTAAAGCTTATAGTGGAGCTCGGTGAGGATAGTGGCACAAAAATTTAATGCAAAATGTTAGCAAGAGTCAATAATGTTGAAAGAGATTCACAAATTCGCAAGCGAAACAAGTAGACCAATAGCAATGAAAGGTACACGGAAACACACACACGGATAGATAAATGGGGTCGTGCAACCAAGGAATGAGCTCAAAATGTGGAATCCACCAAAACGCTCGTGTTGCACAACTCAAGAGAGACGCTAGCACGATTGCTCAATAGGCGGATACGACACTTGTGCACAACCTATAAGATGCAAAATGGATATTATGTCTATCCCAAGTATGCTATGTATGTATGGTTCCCGGTGTTTCTCTCAAGCATGAGATCATATGATGTAGATTTGACAATCTTATGTGTAATGGGGTATGATGCTATGGCACTTGCTCACGAGCTCTTTGCTCTCTTTTTGCTTAAAAGCTTTTTTTTTCTATAGCCAATTTTGTACAATGCACAAACCAAGATAGCAATTGTGTATATGCGGGAACAAACTTGAGGCACAATGGATGATATGATACCAAGATGATATGGTATGTATGCAATGGATGGTGTAGACCACTAATGTGCACAAGTAACGTTCTTGGGCAATACTCAAATGGCTAGTCTCGATAGGCAAGTAGCATAAAATGGGCTAGGGGTTAACAATGCAATTGCAAGGGAATATACAATGGTGTCGTCGAGGTTACCGTCCTTTGCGATGATGAGTGGAGGTGTTCTTGGTGTAGATACCAAGATGATGGAGACTCGTCCCTAAGTAGCCGAAACACCTTAGGAAACGGAAAAACCGCAAACTTAATATCTCAAATGACAAATGTCAAAAATGGTGGTAGCGGAAAGCGGTGATGGTGTTGCACTAGGCAATGCGGATGGAATGATGGGTATACACGTGTCGGAGTTGAAGTTGCCGTCCCTAAGTAGCCGAAACACCTTAGGGGACACAAGCCACAACTCAAACAAGATCAAACAACAATTTGGTTAAGTTGGGTTGTCGGAAGTGTATGGTGGGAAGGTTATGTGGAAGTGGTGGTGGTGGTGGTTGATGAAGAAGCAACCGTCCCTAAGTAGCCGAAACACCTTAGGAGACTCAAGTCACTACTCAAACAACCTCAAATGCTATGGGGAACAAAATGGGTTAGGTTGCGGAAGTCGGTGGAGGTAATGCGGATGATATGGTGGAGGGCCTAGGCAAAGATGCCAACATTCCGAAAAGTTGATGGTGTCAAATGGTGTTGGTGGTATTTTTGTGGTATAGGGGATGTCAATAGCTTCAAAACGAGCTAAAGAACGTCAAAATCGGAGTTCGGATGAATTAGTTACGGCCAAAACAAGATTTCAGCCGAGTCAGTGTCAGGGTTAACCGGATGATCCGGGAGTAGGTCCGGATGATCCAGGCTCGGTCCGGATGATCCGGGAGGAAATCCGGATGATCCGGGTTCGTCAGCGCCGGTTCTGTTTTCTGGGTGTGCGATTTATCCGGACGTCCGGGGGGGCGTCCAGCTGATCCGGGCTTGGTCCGGATGATCCGGGAGAAGGTCCGGATGATCCGGCCAAGTCAACCCGCTCGGGATTTGCTCTCGGGGACGAATTTTTGGGCGGAAATGGATGATTTTCGGGGCAAAATTTGAGGGATTTCTTGGATGGAAGGTGGGGAAACTTGGGGAGATGCTAGATCCACTTGAAACCAAGCAAATCCATGGATCAAAATCAACAAAACATTATCAAAACTAACAAATCACAAAAAATTTTGGGGGTTATTTTTGGTCGGGATTTTCGGATTTAGGCAAGAACACACAAAATCAAGCTAGAAAAAGAGGGGTAGGGGCTCCAAAAACGTGATCAACGTGGCTCATGATACCATATGATGTAGGGTGGAACCCTAATTCATCGATCTTTCACTTTTGGAGGGGATCCTACGGAGGAAACACGAAGAATACGCGGAAGCACAAGGCGAAACACGGGGAAAACTAGAGAGAATCACTCAACCAACAAGGAATCGATCACACAAGTGCTAGATCAACATACACATAAGAGATCCACAAGATACATGGTCAACAAAGGTAAGGATACAACGGAACCGTTCATCTCCCGGAGGAGGCCTTGAATCCACGAGGGGATCTTCCCGTAAAGGGGTCTTGCATCCGAGAGGATCTTCTCCTAGGTGGAGGCCACGGTCTCTCACGAGGAGGAGATCCGATAGATGAGCGTAGCTCTATCTCTAACATGAGCTAAATCAACGCTAACCCTCAAAGTGGGGAGGAGGAGGTCTATTTATAGTGCTAAGCCACGAAGGGGTAAGTGAGGGGCGAAGGGGTACACGGGCCTCGGCCCAAGTCGCGCACACAGGCGGGGTCCGGATGATCCGGATGGCGGCCGGATGATCCGGGTGTCGGGGTCCGGATGATCCGGCGATCGTCCGGATGATCCGGCTTCGTCGAGGGCTTCAGTAGTCTTGGCGCCGATGCGGATGATCCGGGGGAGGGTCCGGATGATCCGGCTTGACCCGGATGATCCGGTGGGTGTCCGGATGATCCGGCAACTCGATCTTGCTCCATTCTTCTTCTTCCTTCTCCTCTTCCATGCTTGGCCTTGGTCCTTGGATTCTCCATGGTCATCTTTGTTGTACCTGAGTGTATGCAAGGTCCATGCATGAGGTAGTAGCCGTGTCTCATATGCACAAAGTGACGGTTCGAAGAGGAGTGAATTCACCTTGTGTCCAATGGCGCATAGTCGAGGTCTCATCTTATGTATCCTTGGGGCTTGGAGAGTAGTCGGAGTGTACATGGGGATGAACGTGGGATGCTCCGCATCAACCGCCCTGCCTGCGTGCAGCGTTTCGGGCCGAGGCCCATGTACTCGTTTCTCTCCCAACTTACCCCTTGGAGAACCTAGACTATAAATAGACTATCCCCTCATCCTTTCTAGGGTTAGCATTGGATTAGCTCATATTTGTGTGAGAGCCTTTGCTCATCCACTTGGATACTTCTCCTCAGAGATCACGACCTCTTCGGAGAAGATCCCCATCTTGATTCAAGACCCTTCTAGGGAAGAACGTCAAGGCCTCCTTTTGGAGAAGAACGGTTCCTTTGTATCCTTACCTT
This sequence comes from Aegilops speltoides, assembly GCA_021437245.1. NCBI lineage: Eukaryota > Viridiplantae > Streptophyta > Magnoliopsida > Poales > Poaceae > Aegilops > Aegilops speltoides. Next base: position 17,472 of record JAHHZJ010001417.1, on the reverse strand, counting down.
TGTTGACTTTGGATCTCGTGTATCTCTTATGTGTGTGGTGATCTAGCACTTGTGATCGATTCCCTTGTTGGTTGAGTGATTCTCTCTCGTTTTCCCCGTGTTTTCCCTTGTGCTTCCGCGTGTTCTTTGTGATTCCCCGTAGGATCCACTCCAAACGTGAAAGATCGACGCTAGAGGGTTCCACCCTACATCATATGGTATCATGAGCCACGTTGATCACGTTTTTGGAGCCCCTACCCCGTGTTTTCTAGCTTGATTTTGTTGTTTTCATCCTAAATCCGAAAATCCCCACCAAAAAATAGCCCCCAAATTTTTTTGTGATTTGTTGGTTTGATGATGTTTTGTTGATTTTGATCCGTGGATTTGCTTAGTTTCGAGTCGATCTAGCATCTCCCCAAGTTTCACCTCTTTCCATCCACAAAATCCATCGAATTTTGACCCCGAAATCATCCATTTCTGCCCCAAAATCGCGAAACAATTCGAGCAGTCGAGAAAATCCCGACACGAGCGGTACTACCGCCCAATAGAGCGGTACTACCGCTGGGAACCTCAAGCGGTACTACCGCCCCGCGAACGGTACTACCGCCAGCCGAAACAGTCGAAAAAACCCGACACGAGCGGTACTACCGCCCTTCCCAGTGATAGTACCGCCTGGCGATTCAAGCTTTCGAGTTTCACCATTTTCACCATAACTTCCACATCCGGAGTCCGATTTTCGCGTTCTTTAGCTCGTTGAGAAGCTATTGACATTCCCCATCCACCTAGATAGGCTACAACACCATTGGACATCATCTAATTTTCCGAATATTGGCATCTTTGCCTAGGGCTTTCACCACATCATACGCTATACCACCTCCGTTTTCCGCTACCACCATTGTTGTTTTGTTCTTTGAGAATTTGAGTTGTGGTCCCCGTGTCCTATTGTGTTTAGGCTATATAGGTACGGTTCGACGTCAACATCACCACCGCTCATCTTCGCCAAGGACTCGTCATCACCAAGGACGGTAACCTCGACGACATCTTTGTCATCTCTCGCAATTGCATTGATAACCATCATAGCCCATCTTTTGCGTTGCTTACCCATCGAGACTAGCCATTGAGTATTGCCGGCAACGTGACTTGTGCACATTAGGGATCATACTCCATAGCATACATACCATACCATAGTGGTGCATATCTTGAGATCCACTTGTGTGTCACAAAGTTGTCATCCCATACACAATAGCTATCTTGGTTCGTGAAGTTTGCATAAGAGAAAGAGCCACCCAAGCTTTTAAGCAAAAGAGATAGATAAGCAAAGAGCTTATAAGCAAGAACCATAGCATCATACTACATTATGATTGTCATATAAGATCATCTTGGATCATTGCACCGAAATACCATACATATAGCATACTTGGGATAGAGATCGTTGCATTTTTGCCTAGTAGGTTGTGCACAAGTTCCGTATCCGCCTATTGTGCAATCGTGCTAGCGTCTCTCTAGTATTGTGCAACACGAGCATTTTCGTGGATTCCACATTTTGGCTCACTTTTGGTTTGCACAATCCCATTTATCTATTTGTGTGTGTGTTTCTGTGTACCATTACTTGCTTGGTCTACTTGTTACATTTGCGAATTTGCGAATCTTCTTCAACATTTTGGAGTCAAGCTAACGATTGCAATCAATTTTGTGCCACCATCCTAACCAAGCTCCACCAAAAGCTTTTACTTGTGTAGGTGTGAGAATCGACAAGGATCGGTACCAATAGTGCTATTTCATTGTCCGCATTTGAGTGAACTTGATTCATCTTCAACTTCGGTCAAAGGTACATTGGTATTAGTTCTTCTCCTTCTACCACTCATAATTTGCTTGAAATGATGGATAGGCCAAGTTCATCTACCAACCCACTCTTCATCGAGCAACACGACGACATGTCAACATACGTCACCAAGAGCCACCTCTTTGGCGCACAACGAGCTCTACATCAAGAGCAACAAGCAATGAACGACCGCATCGACAACCTCGCCTCCGACTTGCGAATCTCCGAGCAACGTACAAGAGACTACTTCGACAACAAGCTCGACGCGCACAAGCAAGAGAACGATGCAAGAATGGACGAGATCCGCGCCTTGTTGGTGAACCGGCCTCCTTCTACATCCTCATACTCAAGACGGAGCCACTCAAGTCGCCACTCCGACGACGCCTTCTCCGGCACAAGTACACCGTCATCGAACACTCTTCGATGAGCCGCGCATCAAGACCGTCATGCATCTCGCAACCCGCTACACGACAAGCATTCTCAAGAGCAAGTCGATGAACAAGTTCCTCGTCCTCAATCAAACCAAGTAGCGTTTGCTCAAGCTCAAGAACGACAACGTCTTCGTCGCCAACAAGAACAAGAACGAGCGCGTCTACACCAACAACAACAAGACGCCGAGGCCCAACGTCTTCAACAACAACAACGAGAAGCACAAGCTCTTGAGGCGGAACGTGCCCTTCAAGCATCAAGTCGAGCTATCGCCAACCGCAATCGTGAAAGGCGCAATCAAGAGGAAGCCCTTCGAGAAGAAATCCAAGAGAGGAACTACCATCCACGTGCGCAACGTCAAGCCCCACAAGCTCCTTCACAAGCTCCTCAAGCTCAACCCCAACCTCAAGGTCAACAAGAGCAAGTTGATAATGGACTTCCTCCACGTCCAAGAGCAACATGAGGACGATTACCCTCCACGTCAAGGCGTCATCATCACCATCGCCCACAACACAATGAAGAGCAACGCTATGGCAAGCTCAAGTTCACAATGCCCAAGTTCAATGGAAGCAATGATCCCAAGAGTATCTCTCATGGGCATTGAAGGTCGACAAAATCTTCGCTTGCACAACTTTGAGGAAGAAAAGAAGATCGCTATGGCATCACTTGAGTTCCAAGACTATGTGCTCATATGGTGGGAACAAGTGCTTGAGCGCCGACAACCAAGAGGTGAACCTCCAATCACCACTTGGGCTCAAATGAAGGATGTCATGCGAGCACGTTTTGTGCCAACCTACTACAACCGTGATCTCTTCAAGAAGCTACAACTCCTCAAGCAAGGAACAAAGAGTGTTGAAGAATACTACAAGGAAATGGAGATTGCCATGATTCGAGCCAATGTCACGGAAGATGATGAGCAAACAATGGCATGATTCTTGAATGGACTCAATCATCCCATCAAGAAGATCGCCGACTTCCAACCCTACTCCAACCTCATTGAGCTCGTGCATCAAGCTACAAAGGCGGAACGTCAAGTGCAAGATGACTTCAAGTACGCCAAGTACTCCTCCAAGATACACGGCTTCTCCAACAACCAAGCTTCAACAACTACTCCAACTTCGACATCAATCAAGCCTTCTCCAAGCAACGACGACAAGTCAAGTTACAAGAAAACTTCCACAAGTTCAAGTCGTCTTCCTCCTACTACAAGCAACTTCAAGCCGCGTGCTTCATCATCTACTCCAACCGATGAGACCGTCAAGACAAGCTCCTTCAAGTGTTTCACTTGCGGCGGCGAGGCCACCAGTCCTATGAATGCACCAACAAGCGCACCATGATACTCAACGATGATGGCACCTCGACTCAATGAGTGAAGATGAAATGGAAGCTATTGAGCAAGTGGCCATGCACCGACGCGTGAGCGAGGATGAAGATGACCAAGTCTTTTGTGATGAAGATCTGAGCCCGCCTCGTTGTCTCGAAGGTCTTGACACTTCAACATCAACAAGAAGAAGACCAACGATGCCACATCTTCTACACAAAGGCCGGCATCAATGGACGATCCGTCAAGGTCATCATCGATGGAGGTAGTTGCCACAACTTGGCAAGCGAAGAACTATGCTCCAAGCTTCAATTGGTCAAGAAGAAGCACCCGCACCCCTACAAGGTTCAATGGCTAAGTGACTCCGGCACTATACGAGTTGAGCATACGGTCCAAGTATCCTTCAAAATAGGTGCATATGAAGACACTTTGGAGTGTGACGTGGTCCCAATGACCATTTGCCACCTCCTCCTTGGTCGGCCATGGCAATTTGACCGTGGTGTCTACCACAATGGGCGTACAAACCACTATAGCTTCAAGATGAAAGGAAAAGAATATGTCCTACGACCCATGTCTCCTAGTCAAGTGATAGCCGACAAACAAGCCACCATGATGAGGACATGAGTACCTTGTATATGACCAAAAATATTGCATACATGCATATTTGTCAGGTGATTTCTAGTGCAAACTATTCAATAATCTATTTATGTTATCCAGAACAAAAATACTTCACACACTTTTGTGTTCTGTCTAATTGCAGGTGTATGGGACATTTGTACAATCCACATATGAAGATAAGGAAGAAAGAGATGTTTATTTGCTGTTCAAAAAGTCCTCTCACGTCACTTTTGGCCCAAGAGAAGATAGAGTCCAAGTCTCTCACGTTCTGGATTCAGATTCGGACTGCACAGACATACCTGACTCAAAACGCCAACAACTATTTCATACGGACTCGAATTGGGTGATTCTTTTTTGTTGGAAAGAAGATTTCATGATCTTTCCAGCACAATTGGAATCACCTTAAAATCCGTCCGGAGCGTTGAGTTGTGGACAAAACAATCTGACGCTGCACCAGAATCCGAGTCAAACTACAAGTCCAAAGGTGTTCGTCACCTCCACTTGGGCCCATTGGCCTTGTACGACCTAGGGTTAGTTTTAGGCTGCCTTGGGACGTCCTCCCACCTCCTTGGCCGCCACCCCTTGCTCCTATATAAGTAGATCCATCTAGTAGCTTTTCCTTGGGATTTGTTTAGTTAAAAGTTAGCCATTGCAACCGTGTACTTCGTTTGTGTCCAACGACTGACCAAGACCGCTTACGGATCCTCACCTTTATCCATACTTCATACATACTCGCAATATTCAGATTGCTTTTATCATATTCTTGCTTGTTCTTCGATTGCTTGCAGGAATAGACCTTCGTGGTCAGGTTGATTGTCCTCCGGCGTGGTCAATAACCTCTCGGAGTTGGTTTAGCGATTGCTAAGGCGCAACGTCGTGCACGTTTGTAGTCGGATCGTCAAAGTCGTCTCCACCAAATCGATAGTTATCATCTCATCGAAAGATCGGGACACCCCGCCTCTATCACACCAACCAAAGAGAGAAGAGTTAGAAAGTGAGCCACCATAAAGTGAGTGAGAGCCACAAGCCAAATTTGAGCGCCTCTTCGCCTAGAGAGAAAAACCGCATACTATTTGCCACCAAAAGTGAGATGAGAGAAGTGTGTGAGAACCCATCGAGTGTGATGCACTTTGTCCTTGTGTGCAAGGATGGAGAAACAAAAACTAACACAATTCACAAGCTACCTTTGGTGTTTCAATCTATTTTGCAGGAATTTCAAGATGTTTTCCCCGATGAGCTACCTCCGGGCCTACCTCCTCTACGAGGCATTGAGCATCGAATCGACCTCATCCCCGGAGCGCCACTTCCAAACAAAGCTCCATACCGTGTCAATCCCGAAGAAACCAAGGAGATTCAACGGCAAGTACAACAACTACTTGACAACGGTCATGTACGTGAAAGCTTAAGCCCTTGTGCCGTTCCCGTTATACTTGTGCCTAAGCCCGATGGAAGTTTCCGATTGTGTTCCGATTGTAGACCTATAAATGCTATCACCGTGCGCTATAGGCATCCCATCCCTCGCTTAGATGATATGCTTGATGAACTTAGTGGAGCCAACTTTTTCTCAAAAATTGATCTTAAAAGTGGCTATTATCAAATTCGCATTCATGAGGGTGATGAATGGAAAACAGCTTTTAAAACCAAATTTGGCTTATATGAGTGGTTGGTCATGCCTATGGGTTTGTCGGAAGCTCCCGGAACTTTTGTGCGTCTCATGCATCATGTGCTTAGACCTTATATTGGAATCTTTGTTGTGGTTTACTTCGATGATATTCTTGTGTTTAGCAAAACCATGAAAGATCATCTTGATCACGTTAAGCTTGTTTTGCAAACACTTCGAAAGGAAAGTCTTTATGCCAACTTGAAAAAATGCACTTTTGGCGTTGACAAAGTGGTTTTCTTGGGTTTCGTTGTCTCTTCCGAGGGTGTCCATGTTGATGAAACTAAAATTGAAGCAATTAAAACTTGGCCCCAACCCACCAATTTGCAACAAGTGCGAAGTTTCCTTGGTCTTGCAAGTTTTTACCGTCGCTTTGTGAAAAAATTTAGCACTATTGCAGCCCCTTTGCATGCTTTAAGTAAGAAGAATACTCCTTTTATTTGGGGAACTTTGCAATCAACCGCTTTTGATGAGCTCAAGTCTTTGCTTACTCATGCTCCGATTTTTATTTTTTTTTGGAAACCAACCTCTTCTACGGACGGCAAAAGATTGCTGGAATCCGAAACCTACTCAGACAAGGAAACACGAATCGGAAATTAGATGGATCCCGAAAACAAATCTAATATGCAAGGAACTCGGATTGGTGGTGGATATATGGTGGTGGTATATGGCAACGGTGGTGGTATATGGCAGCGGTGGTGGTATATGGATACGGATTCGAAGCGGTGGCGGATAAGCGGTGGTGGTAGATGGCAGGGCGATGATAATGGTGCGGCGGCGGCGTGACAACTTATGACCAGAACTCGAAACTCTAAAAGACTAGACTCTAAGACCAGCAACTATACACGACGATGCAACCGCAAATTCAACAATGCAAATCTGAAAAAGATTATGCAAAGGCTCGACTGGTTCGGATAGGATGAACTAACCTAATTTTTTTTGTGGCTTTTTCGTGGACTATAGGTATGAAGAACAGACTCGATCTAAACTACGAAAAAGCTGTAAAATCTCACCGAGCAACCCGGAAATCTGATACCACTTAATAGAGGCAGAGGTGTCCGTCTTTCGATGAGATGGTGGATTTCGCTTTGGTGGAAGTCGACTTTGACGATCCGACTACGAAGTGCGAGGACGTCGCATATATGTCGCTAAACCAACTCCGAGAGGTTATTGACCACGCCGAACACGATCAACCTGACCACGAGGGTCTATTTCCTGCGAGCAAGCGAAGAACAAGCAAGAAACTGAGATTGCAATCTGGATATTGCGAATATAAGATGAAAGCTTTATTGATCAAGGTGGGGTTCTGTGGCGCTTTATGCAGTCGTTGAACACAAACGAAATCTGCGAAGTTGCAGCTATGGCGAACTTTTGATCTAAACAAAACCCAAAGTCTAAACGGTGCCCTAAGGGCTGTATATATGGAGGAAGAGGGGAGAATTTCGTGGCCCTTGGTGGAGGGTCCAAACTAACCCTATCTCTTGTTTCCCCACACATACGGACTCTAAAAATAGCCTATACTAATGTATTTCGAAATTACATGGGCCTGGCCCAATAATAAGGTGACGCAGCACCTAGAATAGCCTCTGGACGAAATTTATGAAGTGGCATCTTGTATATTTCGTCCAAGGCTTCATGCACTCATTATGGTGGCTTCAAAGTCCTGAAATCATCACTTGTAACTCCATTCTTGTCCCCCTTGCATGCCATCATCTCCATGCTTGTTCTTGCTCCAATGTTCATCCTTCTCCAAGCTAGGCCCTTCATTTGTAAGCAAAACAAATGTATCCAATTTAGGCAGCATCATATTCTCATGAACATTAGAATCATTACCAAGAAACGAAAGTACCTGGTAATTTAGTTGGCGTGCGCGAGCTCTAGTAATTGGTCCAGTATGTATAGCAGCAGGGGCTGTGGGTGTAACAATGGTATTGATGTCCTCATCATCAACGAGCTTATCAGTTTTCAGGTTGCTCGGTGAGATTTTACAGTTTTTCATAGTTTAGATCGCATCTGTCGTTCATACCTATAGTCCATGAAAAAGCCACAAAAAAGTTAGATCTGTTCATCCTTTATCCAAGCCATCCGAGCCTTTGCAATTTTCTATTCGTTGCTTGCATAGTTGAATTATCGGTTGCATCGTCGTGTCGGTTGCTGGTCTTAGTGTCTAGTTCCTTTAGAGTTTGAGTTCTGTTCACATTAGTCACGCCGCTTGCTGCATCATTATCCCTTCCGTTGTCCACCATCCCATCTATTAATTTCCACCACGTGCTACTGTACTGTTCATTGTCATAATCATAGTTGAGGTCATTCACATCTTTGCCTCGATCCAATCTGCATCTTATCTAGTTTGTCTTGGAAAGAGGGAGAAAAAAAAGAGAGAAAAAAAAGAAAGAAAAAAAAAAGAAAAGGAGAGAAGAAAAAGAAAAAAAGTGTGAGAAAAAAAAAGAGAGAAGAAAAAAAATTCAGATCTATCTAGAATCAATCTCGTACCTGAATTCGGATTAGAATCTGTTTTGCGCACTGTTCAGTAAAACAGGTGTATCTTTCTCATACGAAGTCCGTTTTGGCTCCGTGAGTACTCAAATTGAAGCTAATGACGAGCCGCATGTAAATAGTTACAGAAGCTAGTTCAATATTTGACACCTCAAAATCGGCTTCTAAATAGGTTTTTTGCCTCCAAGTTCGTGAACACAGCTTGTTCCAATTTTTCGGGCCAGTTTAGAATTCTTTGACTCCTCATATCAACTCGAATTGAGTGATTCTTTTTGCATTGGAAAGCTTGAGTTAGTAGCATTCTTTGAAAGAATTTATCAGAAAATTGGCTCAAACTTTTCAAGAGGAAAGTTGGAGAGAGAGTTGTTGTATGTCCTGCTTGGTAGTTGTTTTTCATCATTATCTTCACTACCGTTGTGATCTTCACTTATACCTTGCTGTCAAGAGCTACTTAGTAACCTTCATTGATGCTAGTTGTGCTACGCCCTGACCTCATTAGTGTTCTAGGCTCGCGTCTCTAGTCCGGTCTAGCCTAGGACCAGCACAATCTCCGTCGTTGAGCGTTTATTCAACATTGCATCTCTGAATTGATTATTGCTAATCTTTTGCTACCATATATAGCCAACCCAGCTCCACATATTTCTACACCGTGTATATGTACGTTCCCACGCAATCGCTTTACACAATCTTGAGTTATTTGACATCGCTGGTTGCTGTCACCACCGCCGCATGGTAAGAACTTGTAAGATATTGATATTTGCTTTCTTGTGAGCACTTTACAACCACATCCTAGTAGTTCATAGGAACATTATTCGGAATTTTGTTTCTTGTTTCTACTAATCATGACAGTTCCGGAGATAGAAGTTTTTGGACGACGGACACATCTTCACCATCACGAGAGTTGGGACAACACACACAACCACATGGTCAGTTATCTCTTTCTTGTCATTTGAGGTAGATTTAATCCTGCTATTTATCTAGCTTGGGAGTTTGAAGTAGAACAAGTTTTTAGTAACCATGACTTTTCTGAACTTGGCGAGTACGAGCTGCCACTAGAGCATTTACTGGTTTTGCTTCAGTTTGGTGGAGTGTGCATTGTAAGAAAAATATTGATAACCAACCCACAACTTGGAAAGATTTGAAATATGTAATGAGACAACATTTTTCCCTCCTTACTATCGCCGTGAATTGCTTCGCAAAATTTGAACAATTTAAACAAGGCAACAACACTGTCCATGCTTACTACAAAGAGTTCAAATCTTATATGCATCATTGTGACATAGAAGAATCTAAGGATGATACAATGAATAGATTTTTGGTGGTTTGAACCATGATATTCAGCAAGATTTCAGATATTCCTCGTTGCATTACTGGTATGTATGTTCGTGCTTGTACCTTTGAGAGACGATTCTGGGAGGATGCATTGGGTGACTACAACAACTACTATTCCAGTTCATGCTCACCACCGCGGTTGGTTCCTCCACCGTTGCACCTATTAGAGCAGCCCCATCTCGGATTGTGGCGTGACATCATCTCAAGAGTATGGTGCGTTGTCTCGTCTGTACCTACATCAGCTACGCCTTTGCGACAAGGTAACATAAAAGGTATTGATGATATAACTTCACATGAGAATGATGCATCCCTAGTTGACTTGAATACATCATGTGTTGAGCTACCCACTACTTTGATCACACCACCTATTTTAGAGGATTATGTTGATAATTTGACTTTGCCATGTGATCAAACAACTGAAATACCAACAATTTTGAGAGCACCAATTGAATTAACTGTTGATGCAAAAGAATCAATGTTTAATCGTTTTGATATGACCTCTAATCTTGGTGATGATTACGTGTCGAATGACTCATTGCATGTTTGCTTATCTAAGCATGTTGTAGCATGTAAATTTGATTCAAATAAGGTTTATTCACCAATGTTGGGATGGTTTAATGATGAACATTGTCAATCTTTTGAAATAAATAAGAGCTTCACTTATATGTGCAAACTGAGTCGCAATATTTTCATGCCTTCTAGCTCTTGTGCTAATTTCTTGGCTTTAGATTTTATGAACTATGCAAGTTACTCATCTATTCATGTGTCATATATGCAAAAATCAAGGGAAGTAAAAATGGATGACGTATACATATACAACATGTACACCTTGTCTCTTTTGTTAGCCACATTTCAGATTAAGCAACGCCGAGGACGGCTTTATTTTCAAAAAGGGAGGATGATGAGGACATGAGTACCTTGTATATGACCAAAATATTGCATACATGCATATTTGTCGGGTGATTTCTAGTGCAAACTATTCAATAATCTATTTATGTTATCCGAACAAAAATACTTCACACACTTTTGTGTTCTGTCTAATTGCAGGTGTATGGGACATTTGTACAATCCACATATGAAGATAAGGAAGAAAGAGATGTTTATTTGCTGTTCAAAAGTCCTCTCACGTCACTTTTGGCCCAAGAGAAGATAGAGTCCAAGTCTCTCACGTTCTGGATTCAGATTCGGACTGCACAGACATACCTGACTCAAAACGCCAACAACTATTTCATACGGACTCGAATTGGGTGATTCTTTTTTGTTGGAAAGAAGATTTCATGCTCTTTCCAGCACAATTGGAATCACCTTAAAATCCGTCCGGAGCGTTGAGTTGTGGACAAAACAATCTGACGCTGCACCAGAATCCGAGTTAAACTACAAGTCCAAAGGTGTTACGTCACCTCCACTTGGGCCCATTGGCCTTGTACGACCTAGGGTTAGTTTTAGGCTGCCTTGGGACGTCCTCCCACCTCCTTGGCCGCCACCCTTGCTCCTATATAAGTAGATCCATCTAGTAGCTTTTCCTTGGGATTTGTTTAGTTAAAGTTAGCCATTGCAACCGTGTACCGTTTGTGTCCAACGACCAGACCAAGACCGCTTACGGATCCTCACCTTTATCCATACTTCATACATACTCGCAATATTCAGATTGCTTTTATCATATTCTTGCTTGTTCTTCGATTGCTTGCAGGAATAGACCTTCGTGGTCAGGTTGATTGTGCTCCGGCGTGGTCAATAACCTCTCGGAGTTGGTTTAGCGATTGCTAAGGCGCAACGTCGTGCACGTTTGTAGTCGGATCGTCAAAGTCGTCTCCACAAAATCGATAGTTATCATCTCATCGAAAGATCGGGACACCCCGCCTCTATCACACCAACCAAAGAGAGAAGAGTGAGAAAGTGAGCCACCATAAAGTGAGTGAGAGCCACAAGCCAAATTTGAGCGCCTCTTCGCCTAGAGAGAAAAACCTCATACTATTTGCCACCAAAAGTGAGATGAGAGAAGTGTGTGAGAACCCATCGAGTGTGATGCACTTTGTCCTTGTGTGCAAGGATGGAGAAACAAAAACTAACACAATTCACAAGCTACCTTTGGTGTTTCAATCTATTTTGCAGGAATTTCAAGATGTTTTCCCCGATGAGCTACCTCCGGGCCTACCTCCTCTACGAGGCATTGAGCATCGAATCGACCTCATCCCCGGAGCGCCACTTCCAAACAAAGCTCCATACCGTGTCAATCCCGAAGAAACCAAGGAGATTCAACGGCAAGTACAACAACTACTCGACAACGGTCATGTACGTGAAAGCTTAAGCCCTTGTGCCGTTCCCGTTATACTTGTGCCTAAGCCCGATGGAAGTTTCCGATTGTGTTTCGATTGTAGACCTATAAATGCTATCACCGTGCGCTATAGGCATCCCATCCCCCGCTTAGATGATATGCTTGATGAACTTAGTGGAGCCAACTTTTTCTCAAAAATTGATCTTAAAAGTGGCTATTATCAAATTCGCATTCATGAGGGTGATGAATGGAAAACAGCTTTTAAAACCAAATTTGGCTTATATGAGTGGTTGGTCATGCCTATGGGTTTGTCGGAAGCTCCCGGAACTTTTGTGCGTCTCATGCATCATGTGCTTAGACCTTATATTGGAATCTTTGTTGTGGTTTACTTCGATGATATTCTTGTGTTTAGCAAAACCATGAAAGATCATCTTGATCACATTAAGCTTGTTTTGCAAACACTTCGAAAGGAAAGTCTTTATGCCAACTTGAAAAAATGCACTTTTGGCGTTGACAAAGTGGTTTTCTTGGGTTTCGTTGTCTCTTCCGAGGGTGTCCATGTTGATGAAACTAAAATTGAAGCAATTAAAACTTGGCTAACCCACCAATTTGCAACAAGTGCGAAGTTTCCTTGGTCTTGCAGGTTTTTACCGTCGCTTTGTGAAAAATTTAGCACTATTGCAGCCCTTTGCATGCTTTAAGTAAGAAGAATACTCCTTTTATTTGGGGAACTTTGCAATCAACCGCTTTTGATGAGCTCAAGTCTTTGCTTACTCATGCTCCGATTCTTGCTTTGCCCAACTTTGACAAAACTTTTGAGGTTCATTGTGATGCAAGTGGTACCGGAATTGGCGGAGTTTTGATGCAAGAAAAACGAGCCATTGCTTATTTTAGTGAAAAACTCTCCGGTGCTCAACTTAACTATCCCGTATATGACAAGGAATTGTATGCTTTAGTGCGTGTACTACATGTTTGGGAACATTATCTTAGACCTCATGAGTTTTTCATCCATACCGATCATGAAACGCTTAAGTACTTGAAAGGTCAAACTAAATTGAACAAGCGTCATGCCAAATGGAGTGAATTTATTGAATCTTTCCCATATGTGATCAAGTACATTAAGGGTAAGGAAAATGTAGTTGCCGATGCACTTTCACGCATATGCACGCTTGTCACCCAACTTGAGTTGAATGTTATTGGCTTTGAGCACATAAAAGATTTGTATGCTAGTGATCCATCTTTTGCACCTCATTATGCTAAATGTTTGACGCATACATCTTGGGAACAATATTACCTCAAGGATGGTTATCTTATGAGAGCTAACAAACTATGCATTCCCGAGTCTTCTCTTCGTTTGCTCCTTTTGCAAGAGGCTCATGGAGGCGGACTCATGGGACATTTTGGACGCGACAAGACCTTCGCCACGCTATCCAAGAACTACTTTTGGCCAAAGATGTTTGAGGCGTCTCACGCTTCACCACCGATGCTCTACATGCATAAAGCTAAGTCTAAAGCTCAATCTCATGGTCTTTACATGCCTCTTCCTATTCCTTATCAACCTTGGGAAGACATTAGCATGGATTTTGTACTTGGTTTGCCTAGAACTCAAAATGGAAAGGATTCCGTGTTTGTTGTTGTCGACCGATTTTCTAAGATGGCACATTTCATTCCTTGCAACAAGGTAGACGATGCTTCACATATTGCAAATCTCTTTTGTAGGAAATCTTATGCCTTCATGGAGTACGAAGACAATCGTCTCCGACCATGACGTCAAGTTCTTGAGTTACTTTTGGAAGACTCTATCGCCAAGCTCGAATCAAGCTCTTGTTCTCATCCGCATACCATCCTCAAACCGGCGGCCAAACGGAGGTGACGAACCGACTCTCTCCACTCTACTTGGCGTGTTGATCAAGAAGAACATCAAGGAGTGGGAAGCATGTCTACCCATCGCCGAGTACGCCTACAACCGTGCAAGACATTCGACTACCGGCAAGTCTCCCTTCGAGGTCGTCTACGGCTTCAACCCATTGTCCCCATTGGACATACTACCTCTTCCTCTACAAGAGCGCACCAACCTCGACACAAGTGCCCGTGCAAGCTACATCAAGAAGATGCATGAAGATACAAGACACACCATCGAGCGCCAAGTACAACGACTAACGACCAAGCTCAACATCGACAAGCAACCCATGATCTTCAACATAGGCGATCTCGTGTGGCTACACCTTCGCAAGGAACGCTTCCCCAACGAGCATAAGTCCAAACTTCTACCTCGAGCCGATGGACCCTTCAAGGTGTTAGCACGCTACAACAACAACGCCTACAAGCTCGACATACCAAGCGACAAGTACAACGTGAGCGACACCTTCAACATCAAAGACCTCTCGCCTTTCCATGGTGATGAAGATCTTGATCCGAGGCGGATCCTTTCGAAGGGAGGGGATATGATGCGGAGCATCCTTCCATCATCCCCATGGACTCTACATCAACACATCCAACCCCACAAGGACCTATAACTCGAGCACGTGCAAGAGCTCTTGAAATCGAGGTGACATCACTCCTCTCACAATTCCCTTTAGATTCACATGGGACATGGTTACTACCTCAAACGGAAATGCTATGCATGCTTAGGTACCAAGGAATCAACCTAGAAGAAGCTACAGCTCAAGATGGACATCAAGAGCGAGAGGAGGAGCTGCAGAGTCCAGGACGAGCGGTACTACCTCTCAAGCCAAGCGGTACTACCGCTGAGCCGAGCCAAGCGGCACTACCGCTCAAGATCCGCCCTACGTCCGCCGAACCCGACAAACTCCAGGAATCGAACGGCGCCAGAGCGGTACTACCGCCCTCCCGAGCGGTACTACCGCTGAAGCAACTCAAGCGGTACTACCGCCCATAGGACCGGTACTACTGCCCTGCCTGCGTGCAGCGTTTCGGGCCGAGGCCCATGTACAAGTTTCTCTCCCAACTTACCCCTTGGAGAACCTAGACTATAAATAGACCATCCCCTCATCCTTTCTAGGGTTAGCATTGGATTAGCTCATATTTGTGTGAGAGCCTTTGCTCATCCACTTGGATACTTCTCCTCAGAGATCACGACCTCTTCGGAGAAGATCCCCCAAGCGGATTCAAGACCCCTTCTAGGGAAGAACGTCAAGGCCTCCTTTTGGAGAAGAACGGTTCCTTTGTATCCTTACCTTTGTTGACTTTGGATCTCGTGTATCTCTTATGTGTGTGGTGATCTAGCACTTGTGATCGATTCCCTTGTTGGTTGAGTGATTCTCTCTCGTTTTCCCCGTGTTTTCCCTTGTGCTTCCGCGTGTTCTTTGTGATTCCCCGTAGGATCCACTCCAAACGTGAAAGATCGACGCTATAGGGTTCCACCCTACATCGCAGGTGCAAACACAACATGTTTTCTACCCTTATCTCCAGCAAGTTTATATTTAGCATTCATACGCTCAATGTTTTCCTTAGTTAACTCATGCATTTTTAAAATCAATTCAGCACGGTCTTTAGCATCAAAATTAACCTTCTCCGAAGATGGAAGAGGCAACAAATCAATAGGTGCACGAGGTAGGAAACCATACACAACTTCAAAAGGGCACATCTTAGTAGTAGAATCCAATGAACGATTATAGGCAAATTCAATATGAGGCAAGCATTCCTCCCACATTTTCTTATTTTTCTTTAGAACAGCCCTAAGCATAGTAGACAATGTTCTATTGACTACTTCAGTTTGTCCATCGGTTTGGGGTGACAAGTAGTACTAAAAGCAGTTTAGTCCCCAACTTAGCCCATAAACATCTCCAAAAGTGGCTAAGAAATTTAGTATCACGATCTGAAACAATAGTATTTGGCACACCATGCAAGCGAATAATTTCACGAAAGAACAAATCAGCAACATTGACATCATCGCTTTTATGACATGGTATAAAGTGTGCCATTTTAGAGAATCTATCCACGACAACAAATATGCTATCCTCCCTTCTTTGTTCTAGGTAAACCTAAAACAAAGTCCATAGATATATCCTCCCAAGGAACACTAGGTGCAGAGCAAAGGCATATATAAACTATGAGGATTGAGTCGTGACTTAGCTTTTTGACATGTAGTGCAAATGGGCGATAAAACGCTCAACATCCCGTCTCATCTTTGGCCAAAAGAAATGTGTAGCAAGTACGTCCTCCGTCTTCTTCACGCCAAAGTGTCCCATTAGTCCTCCTCCATGCGCCTCCTGCAACAACAAAAGACGAACGGAGCTAGCTGGAATGCATAGCTTGTTAGCACGGAACACAAATCCATCATTAACGACAAACTTGTTCCATGTTCTTCCTTCATTACAATTCTGCAATACATCTTTAAAATCAGCATCATGCACATATTGATCTTTGATGGTCTCCAAACCAAATATTTTGAAGTCAAGTTGTGAAAGCATAGTATAGCGACGAGACAATGCATCAGCAATGACATTTTCTTTACCCTTCTTGTGTTTAATGACATAAGGGAAAGTCTCAATGAATTCAACCCATTTAGCATGTCTACGATTCAGTTTAGCTTGACTTTTAATATGTTTCAAAGATTCATGATCAGAATGTATAACAAATTCTTTGGGCCATAAATAATGTTGCCATTTTTCTAAAGTCCGAACAAGAGCATATAATTCTTTATCATAAGTAGAGTAATTCAGACTAGGCCCACTCAATTTTTCAAAAAAGTATGCAACAGCTTTGCCATCTTGTAATAACACACCTCCTAATCCAATTCCACTAGCATCACATTCAAGCTCAAAAGTCTTATTAAAATCAGGAAGTTGGAGTAAAGGAGCATGTGTCAACTTTACTTTCAACACCGTGAAGGCTTCTTCCTGTGCGGTACCCCAAACAAAAGGCACATCCTTCTTTGTAAGCTCGTTGAGAGGTGCAGCAATGGTGCTGAAATCTCTCACAAAACGCCTATAGAAACCAGCGAGGCCAAGGAAACTCCTCACTTGTGTGACCGTTTTGGGCTGCGGCCAACTCTCAATAGCTTCAATCTTGGCTTTATCAACTTCAATTCCCTGTGGAGTAACAACATAGCCAAGAAAAGATACTCGGTCGGTGCAAAAGGTGCACTTCCCTAGGTTACCAAACAAACGTGCATCACGTAGAGCATTAAAAACAGCACGTAAATGTTCCAAATGTTCTTCCAAAGATTTGCTATAAATCAATATGTCATCAAAGTAAACTACCACAAATCGTCCAATAAAAGCACGTAAAACTTCGTTCATTAATCTCATGAAAGTACTGGGTGCATTAGTTAACCCAAAAGGCATGACTAACCACTCATATAATCTAAACTTAGTTTTAAATGCTGTTTTCCATTCATCCCCCAATTTCATACGAATTTGATGGTATCCACTACGCAAATCAACTTTGGAGAATATTGTAGAGCCACTCAATTCATCAAGCATATCATCTAGCCTAGGAATAGGATGACGATAACGAATAGTAATATTATTAATGCCTCTACAATCAACACACATACGTGACGTACCATCCTTTTT